>JAKOGI010000575.1:0-27500 GCA_029747015.1 Carnegiea gigantea | reverse complement strand
TAGACTATCACCGCAGTGAATGCAGTATGGCCTTTCTGTGCGACTGTGGCCTCGAGGTGAAGCTCGTAGAGCATCATAACAACTATCGTCGTACATATGCATGCTGTCCTGAAAGGGTAAAAATTCTTTTCCTTTTGCATATACGTGTCGCTCTATATCATGCACGCACTACTTGTAGGATCGACAACACTCTCATCTCTGGTAATGTGCATAGGATGACATTGCATGTGCGTACTGCCATGAAGTGGACCCTCCATACCCGCACAAGGCTATGGATGTGATCGATGAGTTGGTAGCGTAGAACCGAGAGCTACAGGACGTGCTTCTTGACGAACGCAACAGCCGCTACTGGATGCAACGTGAAGACATGGCTATGGATAATGCTGTGAGGGCTGACTTGGCTCATATGAAGGTCATGCTTTCATTAGCTGGGGCTATGATTGTTCTTCTGACTGTAATCATCCTTCAGGTTGAGTTTCTTTAGGTAAGATGCAGGCCACCCCATACACCACCCACTTGTCACGTTCGTGGTCGTCGTTTTGGAGTTAGACAATGTTGTCATATATATTTCTTCGGTTATGTGCTCCCCTATATGGGCAGTGCCTGGAACTAAGGTAGGTTTTGCACAGGTGAAAGCATGTAAGTACTGTAATGTTGTGCAATGACGTCTGAATCAAGAACTTTATAGTGGCGTCTGATATGTGTAACATAATGGATGGAATATATCAATGGGTGGATAGAGTTGTGGGGGCTCACTTCCATATGTTCATTGTTGCACATAACCCCAAAAATGAGTTCCCCTATCCCGGGTTATCCGCAGTTCAGATTTCATGTATGCATACATGTAATGTATGATGCCTGTCATTATGGTGAAATCCCCTTATGGGTGTCGTGTGAGTGGAGGCTGCATTTATTGGCCATAGAACATATGGGTGTCGGAGCTATCCAACCCACCCACACTTAGGGGTTGAACACCTCACAACTTCCATTCCATAAAGTTGTTCACCCACATTGAAACATATGAAGAGTACACTACGCAACACATACTAAACAGACGCAGTTATTACAATGAACGACAACACCACAAGATTTTATGACAACACTAACGACAACCCCTTAGCATAGTGCACTGGCTGAGGCCGATGTGTGAGCACACTTTGTCGCAGTTGATTGCTTACACCATGCCCTGTGTGAAGTAAACATGTGAAATGTCAATGATAATTAAGGTAATGGCCTCACACAATGTGAAGCGTTAATAGGAAACACACACTTTCTGACCTTGACATTGAATGAGATGAAGTCATCGTCTCCCGTTAAGCCTGTGAGGGCCACCTTTGATGGATCCCACACGACCAATACGCCTCCAACGAACCCTAGCGGCTCAGTGTTGAAGTACTCGAGTTGAGTGGCCTGATTGAGGAGGTGACGGGCGTTTCGACCAGCAGCCCGTGTATTCGTTAGGATAATGACTGGGCAACCGTCACAGATAGTATTGTGAACAAGTTTGGCCTAAATGACGCTCTAGCTATGCCCCTACAATTCTACACAAAGACCCGAACATCTTCTGCTGTGGCAATGGGCGCCCCTTGCGGCATACCATCAGGGGACATCGTTGTGATTGTCTGGACATCATACATGACACCGTTCAATTCCTCCAACGGTGTGAAATTAATATCAAACTTAGCTGCATCCCTTCCTCGACGTAGGACAAACAAGTATTGTGTTGTCCGTCCAACCACCATAATGGATGTTAGTAACATCAGCTGAGATCATGTATGTTGATTGTGGAGTGTAAGTGGGGGCTGGAGTCGGATCAATATCGAACACCTGGACGATTTCTTTCGTCTTCAACCATGTGCTCCACACGGATGCAGCGTCTTCCGTCCGTCCATACACTAGCTCTCCATTCTGGTGGCTAGTTGGGATCAAACTCTTTGACGATTGGAACTTGGCCCGGGACAAGTCTACCAGATGGAAGCATACATTTCAAACTACGTAGCCATTTTCGATCCACAGGACTGTAGTCATCCCATGAACGAACTGGGCAATCCATTAGAGATTGTAAGAACAAGTTTGGAAGACAATGGAACACTGCATTTTCAACCCAACCAAGGGTTGGTTGGGCTGGGGGACCATGAGTACGACCTATCATGGCAACAATTGTAGGGGATAGTTAAGTTATGAAAAGGAATACCCTCCTCTTAGATGATAGGCAGCAAGGGGGGAATGAAGGGAAGCACCTGCATTTCTTACTGAAGAAATTCAGTTCTTGGGGAAGGCTGTTGCAGACAGTTCTCTGCACACCTCAAAACCTTGCCCTTAGCCTAACCCTACCTTAAACCCTATATATGCAACCCAGCATATGCATCTACATACATACATATATATACATATATACTATATATATATTTATATATATCTATATTATATATATATATACATACATATCTACATATCCATATATATATATATATATCTTATATATATATATATATATATATATATATTAAGAGAGAGAGAGAGAGGAGAGGACCACACACACACATACATACATATAATATATATATAATATATATATATATATATATATATATATATATGTACATATATATATACATGATACATTTACATACCTAGATATAATATACACACAAGAAACACACAGACACACAGACACATACACATACATACATACATTTATATATATATATATATATATATATATATAATATTCTTATATATAATATATATATATATCATATATACATATATATATATATGTATTGTTATATGTATAATATATGTGCGTGTGGTGCGTGTGTGTGTACATATATATATATATATTAATCGATTACATTATATATTATATAGATATATATCTATCTATATGATATATATATATATCTATATACGTCTGTGGTATATATATATTATTTATATATTAATATATATATATATAATACATACATATATATATATATTATATCTATATATCTTAATCACATGTAGTTAATATTATATCTATGTATATACTAGATACTATATTATATATATATATCTATTATATATATAATATAATTAGGCGCACACACAACATATGTATATAGACATTTTTATATATATATATACATATATACCGAACTACATATATATAATATCTTTTATATATATATATTATGTATACTACATCTATATATATATCATATATATATATATAGGACACACCATATTATATATACACACACACATATATATATATATACTCGATTCTATGTATATATACTGTGTATATAGTATGTGTATATATCTAATCTATAGATTATATAGATCTATATATATATATATATTATATATATATAATATATAGACACACACACACACACACGCACACGCACACATATATATACATATACACATATACATGTATGTGTATGTGTGTGTCATTGGGTAGATATATATATATATATATATATATATATATATATATATATATATATATGTACGAGAAATTCAAATGATATAAAGAAGCATATGTTGTGATGAAATGAAGAGGCCCGCATACGTACATGTTCCATGTCTGTAAGACTGTGTGACAACTTGCTTGTGAGGTGACTGGCGAAATGACGTGCAACATGGCCCATGTAGTGGGCGGGAAGACACAGTGAATGGAGGGAAATTTCCCGCTAGGGATGCTGAGGATCCCAGATGGTTAAGGAATTGACACTATTATAATGACTGCTCTCACCCACTCCACTGATGACCACTTTAATGCATCCACACTGTAATACACCATAATCCTCAGTTACACAAACACCCCATTAAGTCCACCTAACCACCAACTGCAAGCCACATCATGGCGGACAAGATGGATGGTATGGAAACCGTTGAGCTATGCTACGATTGTGGAGAACCAGTTCACATTGTCCCCACGCTCGGTGATCGATGTGGTTGCCACACCATCTGCGACAAGGTGTTTCTACGTTACACAATCATATATAACACCGTACGCGATAAAAGGTTACTTTATGCATGATTTTATTAACATCGGATGAGCATTGTCGATAATTTACACAAATGATATATAATTCCCACAATTTTGTTCAACTCACTGTTGCCCACATCTTTAGTTCCACACATACTTTAACCAAATTTTTCCCAAATTATAGCGCAAATGTCGCCACTTTATGTGGGTTCATCATCCCATCAGTTGGGTTGAGAAGGTCTCAGTTATGAAGCTAGAAGCTAAGAATAGGAAATTGAAATCAACACTTCTCTCCGTCACTGCAACGCTAAGAAATGTGAAGGACAATGACTCCCACCAAACGCAACAACTGCAAGGTGGTATGCGCAATGAAATGGATGTGTTCTCCTTGGGGATGATAATGATGATCATGATGTACGTCATCATGGTGGGGATTGTACTTGAATGAAATCCAGTGTGGGGTAACTTTTTTGGAACGGCTTTTTGGTGGTTGGGGCACGTACTGTGCTAACGTACTCCATTTTTGGCTACAATGAAGTGTATCACTCATCCTTTCACAGGTGATGTTATTAGGCCCAACCATATAGCCTAATAACTTCACCTATGTATGGAAATGCAAGCAGATTGGGCATGTGCTGGGGTAGGCTATTTTGGGCAATGACAACCCCCACCTTAAGGCATCTACTAATGGCTGCTACATAAATATTTGTAATGCCAATGGGTGTGCACGTCATCGTACAAAGATCTAAATGATTATCATGTACTATACTTTTGTACAACAACTTACATATAATATACATACGATCGCGTTTATGTTGTAATCATCTTCGGTTCCCTGTTTCCCTTCATATAAAACTATAGTGACCCTCTTCACAGGAGGATAGCCCATGTGGACCCCAACGTACGTCACCTCATATAATTCTCCCACTGTCATCCCCTCGACTACAGTAGCACAACCCTGGTTTGTTATAGGGTTACACTGGGTTATCAATGGGTGCATTATAACCTTATCCTTCCACACATCCTCTACTATCTTACCAGGCCTACACTTATATATGCTGTGTTTTATGTATGTCAGGAAATATATATATATATATATATATATATATATATATATATATATATATATATATACCTATAAATTATACTTGCATGATATATTAGTATAGAATCATAGATTATCTATATATATATATATACTTATGGATATAATATATACATAGATATATATATATACAATATATAGATCTAGATCATATCTAATATCTATTTATACACATTATATATACACACATAACACAAACATATATATATATATATATATATAGTATATAATTATATAGAGAATATATATATATCTAACATATATACACACACACAAACATATACATATATAATACATACACACACACAAAAACATGTAATAGATATATGATATATATGTATGTAACACGCATGGGTGTGTGTGTGGTGTGTGTGGTGTGTGTGTGTGTGTGGTCGTATGGTCTATTATATATATATATTATATATATATAATATATTATATATATATACTATATATATTATATATATATATACATATATAATATATACATAAATATATTTATAACAATCTATATATATATATATATATATAGCTATATAAAGTAAATATATATTATATATATATATATAATTACATACACACACACACCACACACAACACACACACACACACACACACAACACACACACACACACACACATATATACATATATACATATATACATATATATATATATAAGCATATGTATGTCTATATATATGCGTATGTGTATATATATATTTTTGGGCCTAGGCTCTCCACCATGCTGGCTGCGTGGTTGAAATGAGATAGTTCCTCGATACTGAGGATGGGCTACTAGCTGGGACTTGATCCAATGTCCACATGGGATGAGGAAACTAATGTGTGAATGGTCACAGCTATATTCCTTGAATCTATTAAGAAAGTCAACTCCTAGGAGGAGGTTATAGGTAGCATCTTTAGGTGCTTGTATTACTACAGTAGGTAGTGGTAATACCTTGAACTGGTTTTCGGTGCTATCTTGGATAGCTACAAACTGACCAAAAACGGCTTTGGTGAGTTTAGTAACCTGTTCAGATGCTACAACCACCTGTAGGGGTTTATGCAAGTCTTTCCAGTATCGTTCTGGATAAGAATTGGCGGATGCCATTGTGACATCTGATCCTGTGTCTATCATGGCGTGAAACCATTCAGGTTGGTGAAACCTGTAACCTAATTGTACCTTAATATATGGCACCTTATTCATGGACTTTACTGGCATGAACGATTATACCATTGAGCTTAATGGTCATAAAATGCTCAGTTATGGAATAAATGGTTTCTGATAAGAAACGCATTCCTAAGAGCAAATCAGCTTTAGTATTGAAAGCCTGATTTTCAAGATGGATAATCCGTTCAACGGATTCAAAGAGCACAGGAACATAAGTTAGTTTATGTTCTTGTATTTGAGAATAAATCTCAGGACCAGCGTAGTTATGCTGAATGGCTGGATTAATCCAAATTAATCCGTCTTTCCATTGTACGATGTAAATCTTACTCACGATTTGGAAATTAGCCAATTTTGGGGTTGGCAATCTTTCAAGGGGGTAGCTTCGTAGAATACTGCCGTCTACGGAGTATCTACCTTGCATACTGTTGCATCTATTAAACAGTGGTTTCTGTTTAATATCAATTTGCCACTCGTTGATTGGCTGCAACTTAGGTCTAGAAATCTCCTGGATTTCACAGATACCAGAAAAGATATCGTCTAACTCAATTTCGTCTTTTTGGAGAAATTGGTCAATAATATGAGTGTTACTTAGCATGTAACTTACCATGGTATAGATGGTAAAAGGTGAATGGTGTAGACTTTCTAATAAGTCTGACCTTTGAAAGTGGTAACAGAGATTTAGGGCACGGTTAGTGTCTAAGTCTCTAATGGGTATGCTATACCCTGGGTAAGTGGTGAAACTAAGGTTTTGGTAAACCAAGTTTCCCTTCAGAATGCCAATTATGGCTTCTGATCGATTTGCAATGCGATTATGCATTAATGTAAGAATTATAGGGGTGTCTAATCCCTTTTGAAAGGTGGCTTTCAAATGAATTCTCACTGCACCAAAATGGATATAACCGATCTTAGTTCGGTCCTTTTCAGGGATTTTCCTGATTTTTTGTCTAATCTGTTCGATGGTTACTAAGGGCAAGTCTACTTGTCCTTCAGCTATATTGCTGCTAATAGGGATTTCCTGAATATTAGTACCAAAGTACTGAATATTCTTTCTACGGAAAATGTGTAATAAGGTTCGTTTAAAACCTTCGTGCTCATTTATCTGGAGGTTTTTAGATAAAATCTTTTGATACTTCTTTTTATCGAAAAGTATCTCATTTGAATACGTACCTGAGGATTCACCTTCCTCTTGTTGTGAATGCTCTTCAGTCTGACTCATCGTCTGAGCTGCTGGATAAATAAGTTAAGACGAGGATCTCGTCCTCAGACGTTATGTCTGAAAATGCTACTTCTTCGTAGCCTGCAAATTGCTCAAATAACTCATTAGAGCAAACACCTGCAAAGTTAATTTTCTTGGGGCATTCATTTGCATAATGTCCCTTTTCGTTGCAGTTCCAACATTTACAATCCTGTTTTTGGATTTGCTTAGAAGAACTCTTGTCTTCCTTTTTCTTTTGTTTCTTTTTAAAGAACTTTCTTTTCTTCTTGAAAGGTTTAGGGTGCTTCTTGACACGTTTACCAAGTTTCTTTTTGGCCTTAAACTTCTTTTTCTGTTTAGTAGATTTGTCTAATTGACAACCAAACTTACTAGGATAATAGAGCTGATCTTTACATTTCAGCTTCTTTTGATCCTTTTGAAGCCTCTTTCTTTTATAGGCTTTTTCACATTCATCTGCTAGTGTTACTCTAGCAAACTCAATTCTGGCACCTAATGTGTCAGTTCTTTCAGGTCGTTCAGCGGCCTTCCATTTACTAAATATTAAATCACTCCATGGGAATGGTAATTTAGTAAAAAACATATCGTTATGGAAATTTAACGAATTAGAGGCTGCTGAAGATATTTCAGCTTTGTAATAATACTTTTCAAATTCACAAACATAGGCATCAAAATAATTGATGTCGCATATCTGTAAATTATAAAGCATCGTGAGGTATTTTTGCCTCTTTAATCGTTTTTCTCTTAAACGATACTGAGAATAGTCTTCTCCCAAAAATTCTCTTCGAATTTCGTTCTCAATCGTATTAATGATTGTTTTATTGTCATTAGTGGTTGTTCCACCTAAATATCTTACCTTGGTTTCTTCAGGTAAGGCAGTAAACCAGTCAGATACTTTCCCACTTAAAGTTAAAGGGATGAAAATTTTTAATTCATCACCATCTGTTCTAGTGACACCAGAATAAATGAGTAAGGCTTTTACCCATTCCTTGATAACTTCGTCTGTATTTGTAACACAGTCAATGTTTAAGGTAGCGCCTGCATTACTCAAAGGGTAAGCATGGCCTGGGTGAGGGAATAGATGAGGTCTTCCCACTCGTCTTTGTCTAGACGAAGGGTGACGATATCGGTAGCGTTGTGCTTCCTCTTCGTCATCACTTCCTATGTGACTATCAAGATTAGTCTGACTCTCAGGTCTTACCTCTGGACCACTTGGACCACTTTGACCACTAGACTGCGTCGAGTCTGGTACAATCATAGGGTGACTTGTTGATGCTTCACCTGTAGCCTCCATATTACATTGTAATTGGAGTTCATTGATCTTATCTAGGATCTCGTCTTCCTCATCCGAATTAGCTTGAGCATATTCTTGCTCTAATTCTTCTAAGGAAATAAAAGTTCGAACCATGTTCGAAATCGAAGGATACCCTGGTTTAGTAGGGTCGATAGAAGGGTTAAATCTAACTCTTCTGCGAACAATTTGAGGTTCAGATTCTGATTTAGGAGTGTGCAGAATTAATTTCTGGATTTCTCCTAATCCCTCATAGATACTATTTAACTTAGTATCTATTGTTTGTCCTTGTAAATTGGACTTCCACAATTCCTTATATGGAGTTGATGAACTGCTACCAGCTTTATCCATCACTTAATCCTGATAAGGAATCTCTAGCAGGGCTTGCTAGGTCAGGTTGTACATACCATTGATTATTGGCAAGTTCAGCCTGTTGACAGATATGAATCCATCTTTTATCTTTATTTTTAAGACAATTTGTTTGGTCTCTGGGTCTGAGACATGAAGAATGGCTCTGATACCATTTCGACAGCTTCTTTTTCCAGTTATTGAGCATAGCTACAACTGGGTGCGGAATTATTTTTAGACCTCTTGGTCCTTCTTCTTTTAAGAAACTCTTGATATCTATAGTCATAATTTTGGTTATGACGTCTAAGACAAGTGTCTAAAGAAAGTAAGGCTTCATTAATGCCGTCAAGGATAGCCTTTTGACGCTGGATAATATTCATATGATAAAGATTATCATTTTCAAGGATACTCCTTGGGCTTGGAATAATTATCTCGCCATCAGCGAGTACTAGAGGATTATCGAAAAAGTCATTACCTAATCGTTCTAGTCCTCTTCTGCTAATGTTAATCAAGGTCTCTTTGACCTGAATAATAAACTCACTGTTTTCCTTCTCTAGAAGGCATCGTTCTAAAGCGTTTTTAACTATAGCTTTGGCGTGCAGTTGTTCTGGGCTGAAGGGGTTCATCTTAACTAAAATAGGTTTCAAGCATATAAACAAATTAATGATAATTATTAGTCTTATCAAACTAAGTAGTAGAAATGCATCTTGACATAGAACATAATTGGTTAGAGATAAGGTCAATACCTTGCTGGACCTCAGCCTCTTTCGCCGGCGACCACCTGTCTTTTGGCTACTTCTCTGGCTATTCCAAAGGTACTCCAGACCCTCTTCTCAAACTGAATAATGTTGTACTCCAAGATGTATAAAAACTACTTTTATTGATAATACTAATAATTATACACTAACTTTGTTTACATACTCTACTCCCTTAAGGAGTAGTTACTTAGCTTTCATTCTCTCTCTCTAAGGATAAGAGTTTCTCTCCCTTCATTCGATGCCTATACAAATGGGGGGTTGCTCCTTTATATAGAAGAGCTGAACCGACAATAGTACAATTAGCAAAAGTAAAATAAATAGAGAATCTACTTTTACTGTAGACAATAGCTGCTTTTCGTACAGCATGCGTTGCTTGCTTTTTGCTTTTGCTTAGTGCGTTTGCTTTTCGTACAGCATGCGTTGCTTGCCTTTTGCTTTTGCTTAGTGCGTTTGCTTTTCTTAGCTGGCAACCATTATAATCGTCCTTTTGGGAATCTTTGCTTTTTCTACCTTTTTCTTTAGCAGATAGTGGCTGTCCCTTTCACTGGGTCCAACACGCTTCCTTTAACCAATCCTTAACGGACAAATGCAGCATCCTTTTGTCCTTTCTTGATGAAGGAATCCACAGAGATAACTACGTGTAGAATGACTGCCTGGTATACGACAGCTGTAGATAAGGCTTATCCCTGAACTAATCTTGTTAAGGGCATCATACCTTGGACTACAATTTCCTTCAGCATAAATGTAGATGTTGCTGGGTGAATTGTACATAAATCCTTTGTTAGATCCTCGAAGGGCTTGTAACTTGTTAAAAATTACAGTGAAACCCATGGCTCTGCGGTGACAGATCCATTCTTCGTGAACTTCTGGTTGTTCGAGAACTTTGTTCTTTTTGAACTTCAAATTGGCTCTGTTTGGAGTGCAGAGTTGAACGATTAACCATCCTGGAGCTGGAGTGGGTAGAACCTCTGGGCTGGCAGATAGTATTTTTAATACTACCCAATCAGATTTGGAGCTTTTTCGAAACTTCTTGACTGCTTCGATTATGGACTTATGTAGTCCTAGAATTTCTCTGTTTCCTGGGCTACATGTAATGCTAGCACAGAAACCGAACATTACTGCCTTGCTAACGTCGTCTGCAAGACTTCCTGCAAGAAAATGAATTCTGGGATATATTCCAGAAGTGTCAATTACTTGACTGTTAGTGCTCTGGGCTGCATAAACCCATTTTGTATATGAAACGTATTGTTCCATGGATATAGCCTGATTTAATATAGGCCTTTGTGCCTTAGGCATGATGACTGTGAAGTCATTTTCTTCCTCTGTTTCTGAGGAGGTAGAACATTCTTGAACCTTTCCTTTCGTTTTGAAAGTAGGCTTAAGGAGTTCTTGTGTGGACAAAAGTCCCTCTCCTTCTTGGAGACTATCGGACACGAGTCCTTTTCCTTTTTGGGCACGTTTACATGCTCCAAGAAAGGCCTGATGTATTTCATCAGATAAGTCAATGGCTTGTAACGCCATTACTTCATCGAGGCTGGATAAGGCCTGGATGATGCGAGGATTAATTTCCTCTTCAATTTCCGTCTGGATCTGTGTCATTCGTTCATGAGCGACACATAATTCCTGGATGGCCATTTCCAATAAGGATCTGGCGTCTGCTGAAGATGTCTGTTCTTCAACCATTGGCTTCCCTGCTAAGAAAATCAGCAAGATGGTTATTCTTACCTTTTATATGTTCAATATCGAATTGATATTCCTGAAAATATTGTTGCCATCTATGGCGTCTCTTGTACTCAGGGGTACAGGGGAGCTTATTAAAAATGTAAGCTTTCACATTAGTGTTATCTGTTCTGACTAAGAACTTTACAGGTAAAATAAAGAAATGGAATTTAGCAAAACTCCGTTTTAAGGCGAGTAATTCCTTTTCATTGCTGTGATAATTAGTCTCAGCTGGCTTAAAACATCCGTTAGCATACCTGCAAACATGTTCTTTGTCATCAGCCTTTCTGGCTTTAAGGACTCCTCCCCAGTAAAGGTCTGAGGCATCTGTTTCAACTATTAGTTGATCACCTGGTTCAGGGATGGCCAATCTAGGTAATTGACTACACATCTTCTTGAGTTGTTGGACAAGATGGGTGTGGTAGTCTTGCCATTGTAAATTTAATCTTTTCTTAAGAAGATCTTGAAGTGGACCTCTTAACCATGCTAGGTTAGGCACAAAGTCACTGACGTAATTGATACATCCTAAGAAACGTTCAACCTGTTTTCGGTCGCAGAGTTTATCAGGGAAATTAGCAACTTTTTCACATATGTGGGGTTGCATTTCTATACCCTTATGGTCGATCTTTAGACCTAAAAACTCGATTTGTTCTTTTGCAATCTCAGCTTTTTAGCTGATAGTATTAATCCGTGATTACGGCTTTTCTCAATGAATTTCATGAGATGAGTTGCATGATCTGCAATATTAGAAGAAAAGATCAAGATATCATCAACATAAACTAGACAAAAGTCTGAATATTCATTGAAGATATTATCCATTCTTCTTTGAAAGATCTGTGGGGCGTTTTTTAGTCCCATAGGCATTACATTCCAAATGTATTGCCCCTGAGGTGTGCTGAATGCAGTTAAGGGCTTAGCAGATTCTTTTAGTTTAATCTGATAAAATCCTGATTTGCAATCAAATTTGGAAAACCACTTTTTGTTAAGGGTTTTGTTGATAAGCAATTCCTTATTAGGAAGGAAATAACCATCAAAGACGGTTAATTCGTTTAGCCTTTTGTAGTTAATCACCATTCTTGGCTTACCTCTCTTTTGTTCAGAGTGGTTGTTTACCATGAATGCTGGACTACTATGAGGACTTTTGTTATCCTCAGTGCTTTTGAAAGCTAATTGCTTTTCTTCGAGTTCTTTGAGTTGGACTTTGAACTCGAGTTCATCTGCCTGACTATATCTCATGGGCTTAACTCGTACAATTGAGTTGGCCTCTTTGAGTTGGATGTCTGCATAAGACTTATCCTTGTCCCAATATTTCAATGGGTTGTCATCGAAATGGGCTTGTAGAAGTGTTTTTACTTCGTTTTCTAGCCGAAATTCTAATGCTCTTTGGGTGTTTGATAGAGCATTTAGCAATTGGGCTTTGACCTTAGAATGGTCTTTGGGCCTTTTTGTAAGGTTTTTGGGCCGGTTTATATTTTTGGGCCTAGGCTCTCCACCATGCTGGCTGCGTGGTTGAAATGAGATAGTTCCTCGATACTGAGGATGGGCTATGAGCTGGGACCTAATCCAATGTCCACATGGGGTAAGGAAACTAATGTGTGAGTGGTCACAGCTATATTCCTTGAATCTATTAAGAAAGTCAACTCCTAAGAGGAGGTTATAGGTAGCATCTTTAGGTGCTTGTATTACTACAGTAGGTAGTGGTAATACCTTGAACTGGTTTTCTGTGCTATCTTGGATAGCTATAAACTGACCAAAAACGGCTTTGGTGAGTTTAGTAACCTGTCCAGATGCTACAACCACCTGTAGGGGTTTATGCAAGTCTTTCCAGTATCGTTCTGGATAAGAATTGGCGGATGCCATTGTGACATCTGATCCTGTGTCTATCATGGCGTGAAACCATTCAGGTTGTGAAACCTGTAAACTAATTGTACCTTAATATATGGCACCTTATTCATGGACTTTACTGGCATGAACAATTATACCATTGAGCTTAATGGTCATAAAATGCTCAGTTATGGAATAAATGGTTTCTGATAAGAAACGCATCCCTAGGAGCAAATCAGCTTTAGTTTTAAAAGCTTGATTTTCCAGATGAATAATCCGTTCAACGGATTCAAAGAGTACAGGAACATAAGTTAGTTTATGTTCTTGCATTTGAGAATAAATCTCAGGATTAGCGTAGTTATGCTGGATGGCAGGATTAATCCAAATTAATCCGTCTTTCCATTGTGTGATGTAAATCTTACTCACAATTTGGAAATTAGCCAGTTTTGGACTTGGCAATCGCTCAAGGGGGTAACTTCGTAGAATACTACCGTCTACGGAGTATCTACCTTGCATACTATTGCATCTATTAAACAGTGGTTTCTGTTTAATATCAATTTGCCACTCGTTGATTGGCTGCAACTTAGGTCTAGAAATCTCCTGGATTTCACAGATATCAGAAAAGATATCGTCTAACTCAATTTCGTCTTTTTGGAGAAATTGGTCAATAATATGAGTGTTACTTAGCATGTAACTTACCATGGTATAGATGGTAAAAGGTGAATGGTGTAGACTTTCTAGTAAGTCTGACCTTTGAAAGTGGTAACAGAGATTTAGGGCACGGTTAGTGTCTAAGTCTCTAATGGGTATGCTATACCCTGGGTAAGTGGTGAAACTAAGGTTTTGGTAAACCAAGTTTCCCTTCAGAATGCCTATTATGGCTTCTGATCGATTTGCAATGCGATTATGCATTAATGTAAGAATTATAGGGGTGTCTAATCCCTTTTGAAAGGTGGCTTTCAAATGAATTCTTACTGCACCAAAATGGATATAACCGATCTTAGTTCGGTCCTTTTCAGGGATTTTCCTGATTTTTTGTCTAATCTGTTCGATGGTTACTAAGGGCAATTCTACTTGTCCTTCAGCTATATTGCTGCTAATAGGGATTTCCTGAATATTAGTACCAAAGTACTGAATATTCTTTCTACGGAAAATGTGTAATAAGGTTCGTTTAAAACCTTCGTGCTCATTTATCTTGAGGTTTTTAGATAAAATCTTTTGATACTTCTTTTTATCGAAAAGTATCTCATTTGAATACGTACCTGAGGATTCACCTTCCTCTTGTTGTGAATGCTCTTCAGTCTGACTCATCGTCTGAGCTGCTGGATAAATAAGTTAAGACGAGGATCTCGTCTTCAGACGTTATGTCTGAAAATGCTACTTCTTCGTAGCCTGCAAATTGCTCAAATAACTCATTAGAGCAAACACCTGCAAAGTTAATTTTCTTGGGGCATTCATTTGCATAATGTCCCTTTTCGTTGCAGTTCCAACATTTACAATCCTGTTTTTGGATTTGCTTAGAAGAACTCTTGTCTTCCTTTTTCTTTTGTTTCTTTTTAAAGAACTTTCTTTTCTTCTTGAAAGGTTTAGGGTGCTTCTTGACACGTTTACCAAGTTTCTTTTTGGCCTTAAACTTCTTTTTCTGTTTAGTAGATTTGTCTAATTGACAACCAAACTTACTGGGATAATAGAGCTGATCTTTACATTTCAGCTTCTTTTGATCCTTTTGAAGCCTCTTTCTTTTATAGGCTTTTTCACATTCATCTGCTAGTGTTACTCTAGCAAACTCAATTCTGGCACCTAATGTGTCAGTTCTTTCAGGTCGTTCAGCGGCCTTCCATTTACTAAATATTAAATCACTCCATGGGAATGGTAATTTAGTAAAAAACATATCGTTATGGAAATTTAACGAATTAGAGGCTGCTGAAGATATTTCAGCTTTGTAATAATACTTTTCAAATTCACAAACATAGGCATCAAAATAATTGATGTCGCATATCTGTAAATTATAAAGCATCGTGAGGTATTTTTGCCTCTTTAATCGTTTTTCTCTTAAACGATACTGAGAATAATCTTCTCCCAAAAATTCTCTTCGAATTTCGTTCTCAATCGTATTAATGATTGTTTTATTGTCATTAGTGGTTGTTCCACCTAAATATCTTACCTTAGTTTCTTCAGGTAAGGCAGTAAACCAGTCAGATACTTTCCCACTTAAAGTTAAAGGGATGAAAATTTTTAATTCATCACCATCTGTTCTAGTGACACCAGAATAAATGAGTAAGGCTTTTACCCATTCCTTGATAACTTCGTCTGTATTTGTAACACAGTCAATGTTTAAGGTAGCGCCTGCATTACTCAAAGGGTAAGCATGGCCTGGGTGAGGGAATAGATGAGGTCTTCCCACTCGTCTTTGTCTAGACGAAGGGTGACGATATCGGTAGCGTTGTGCTTCCTCTTCGTCATCACTTCCTATGTGACTATCAAGATTAGTCTGACTCTCGGGTCTTACCTCTGGACCACTTGGACCACTTTGACCACTAGACTGCGTCGAGTCTGGTACAATCATAGGGTGACTTGTTGATGCTTCACCTGTAGCCTCCATATTACATTGTAATTGGAGTTCATTGATCTTATCTAGGATCTCGTCTTCCTCATCCGAATTAGCTTGAGCATATTCTTGCTCTAATTCTTCTAAGGAAATAAACGTTCGAACCATGTTCGAAATCGAAGGATACCCTGGTTTGGTAGGGTCGATAGAAGGGTTAAATCTAACTCTTCTGCGAACAATTTGAGGTTCAGATTCTGACTTAGGAGTATGCAGAATTAATTTCTGGATTTCTCCTAATCCCTCATAGATACTATTTAACTTAGTATCTATTGTTTGTCCTTGTAAATTGGACTTCCACAATTCCTTATATGGAGTTGATGAACTGCTACCAGCTTTATCCATCACTTAATCCTGATAAGGAATCTCTAGCAGGGCTTGCTAGGTCAGGTTGTACATACCATTGATTATTGGCAAGTTCAGCCTGTTGACAGATATGAATCCATCTTTTATCTTTATTTTTAAGACAATTTGTTTGGTCTCTGGGTCTGAGACATGAAGAATGGCTCTGATACCATTTCGACAGCTTCTTTTTCCAGTTATTGAGCATAGCTACAACTGGGTGCGGAATTATTTTTAGACCTATTGGTCCTTCTCCTTTTAAGGAACTCTTGATATCTATAGTCATAATTTTGATTATGACGTCCGAGACAAGTGTCTAATGAAAGTAAGGCTTCATTAATGCCCTCAAGAATAGCCTTTTGGCGTTGGATAACATTAAGATGATAAAGATTATCATTTTCAAGAATACTCCTTGGGCTTGGAATAATTATCTCGCCATCAGCGAGTACTAGAGGATTATCGAAAAAGTCATTCCCTAATCGTTCTAGTCCTCTTCTGCTAATGTTAATCAAGGTCTCTTTGACCTGAATAATAAACTCACTGTTTTCCTTCTCTAGAAGGCATCGTTCTAAAGCGTTTTTAACTATAGCTTTGGCGTGCAGTTGTTCAGGGCTGAAGGGGTTCATGGTAACTAAAATAGGTTTCAAGCACATAAACAAATTAATGATAATTATTAGCCTTATCAAACTAAGTAGTAGAAATGCATCTTGACATAGAACATAATTAGCTAGAGATAAGGTCAATACCTCGCTGGACCTCAGCCTCTTTCGCCGGCGACCACCTGTCTTTTGGCTACTTCTCTTGCTATTCCAAAGGTACTCCAGACCCTCTTCTCAAACTGAATAATGTTGTACTCCAAGATGTATAAAAACTACTTTTATTGATAATACTAATAATTATACACTAATTTTATTTACATACTCTACTCCCTAAAGGAGTAGTTACTCGACTTTTATTCTCTCTCTAGAAACTTTAGATAGAGATGCTCTCTCTCTTTTTTTTTTGATCTCCTGAACTCCTTTATATAGAAGAGCTGAACCGACAATAGTACAATTAGCAAAAGTAAAATAAATAGAGAATCTACTTTTACTGTAGACAATAGCTGCTTTTCGTACAGCATCTTTTGAAAACGCGTTGCTTGCTTTTTGCTTTTGCTTAGTGCGTTTGCTTTTCTTAGCTGGCAACCATTATGATTGTCCTTTGGGAATCTTTGCTTTTTCTGCAGCGTCTGCCTTTTTCTTTAGCAGATAGTGGCTGTCCCTTTCACTGGGTCCAACACGCTTCCTTTAACCAATCCTTAACGGACAAATGCAGCATCCTTTTGTCCTTTCTTGATGAAGGAATCCACAGAGATAACTACGTGTAGAATGACTGCCTGGTATACGACAGCTGTAGATAAGGCTTATCCCTGAACTAATCTTGTTAAGGGCATCATACCTTGGGCTACAATTTCCTTCAGCATAGATGTAGATGTTGTTGGGGGCATTGTACATAAATCCTTTGTTAGATTCTCGAAGGGCTTGTAATTTGTTAAAAATTACAGTGAAACCCATGGCTCTGCGGTGACAGATCCATTCATCGTGAACTTCTGGTTGTTCGAGGACTTTGTTCTTTTTGAACTTCAAATTGGCTCTGTTTGGAGTGCAGAGTTGAACGATTAACCATCCTGGAGCTGGAGTGGGTAGAACCTCTGGGCTGGCAGATAGTATTTTTAATACTACCCAATCTGATTTGGAGCTTTTTCGAAACTTCTTGACTGCTTCGATTATGGACTTATGTAGTCCTAAAATTTCTCTGTTTCCGGGGCTGCATGTAATGCTAGCACAGAAACCGAACATTACTGCCTTGCTAACGTCGTCTGTAGGACTTCCTGCAAGAAAATGAATTCTGGGATAAATTCCAGAAGTGTCAATTAGTTGACTGTTAGTGCTCTGGGCTGTATAAACCCATTTTGAATATGAAACGTATTGTTCCATGGATATAGCCTGATTCAATATAGGCTTTTGTGCCTTGGGCACGATAACTGTGAAGTCATCTTCTTCCTCTATTTCTGAGGAGGTAGAACATTCCTGAACCTTTCCTTTCGTTTTGAAAGTAGGCTTAGGATTTCTTGTGTGGACAAAAGTCCCTCTCCTTCTTGGAGACTATCGGACACAAGTCCTTTTCCTTTTTGGGCACGTTCACATGCTCCAAGAAAGGCCTGATGTGTTTCATCAGATAAGTCAATGGCTTGTAACGCCATTACTTCGTCTAGGCTAGATAAGGCCTGGATGATACGAGGATTAATTTCCTCTGCAATTTCCTTCTGGATTTGTGTCATTCGTCCATGAGCAACACATAATTCATGGATGGCCATTTCCAATAAGGATCTGGCGTCTGCTGAAGATGTCTCTTCTTCAACCATTGGCTTCCCTGCTAAGAAAATCAGCAAGATGGTTATTCTTACCTTTAATATGTTCAATATCGAATTGATATTCCTGAAAATATTGTTGCCATCTATGGCGTCTCTTGTACTCAGGGGTACAGGTGAGCTTATTAAAAATGTAAGCTTTCACATTAGTGTTATCTGTTCTGACTAAGAACTTTACAGGTAAAATAAAGAAATGGAATTTAGCAAAACTCCGTTTTAAGGCGAGTAATTCCTTTTCATTGCTGTGATCATTAATCTTAGCTGGCTTAAAACATCCGTTAGCATACCTGCAAACATGTTCTTTGTCATCAGCCTTTCTGGCTTTAAGGACTCCTCCCCAGTAAAGGTCTGAGGCATCTGTTTCAACTATTAGTTAATCACCTGGTTCAGGGATGGCCAATCTAGGTAATTGACTACACATCTTTTTGAGTTGTTGGACAAGATGGGTGTGGTAGTCTTGCCATTGTAAATTTAATCTTTTCTTAAGAAGATCTTGAAGTGGACCTCTTGGCCATGCTAGGTTAGGCACAAAGTCACTGACATAATTGATACATCCTAAGAATCGTTCAACCTGTTTTCGGTCGCAGAGTTTATCAGGGAAATTAGCAACTTTCTCACATATATGGGGTTGCATTTCTATACCCTTATGGTCGATCTTTAGACCTAAAAACTCAATTTGTTCTTTTGCAATCTCAGCTTTTTTAGCTGATAGTATTAATCCGTGATTACGGCTTTTCTCAATGAATTTCATGAGATGAGTTGCATGATCTGCAATATTAGAAGAAAAAATCAAGATATCATCAACATAAACTAGACAAAAGTCTGAATATTCATTGAAGATATTATCCATTCTTCTTTGAAAGATCTGTGGGGCGTTTTTTAGTCCCATAGGCATTACAGTCCAAATGTATTGCCCCTGAGGTGTGCTGAATGCAGTTAAGGGCTTAGCAGATTCTTTTAGTTTAATCTGATAAAATCCTGATTTGCAATCAAATTTGGAAAACCACTTTTTGTTAAGGGTTTTGTTGATAAGCAATTCTTTATTAGGAAGGAAATAACCATCAAAGACGGTTAATTCGTTTAGCCTTTTGTAGTTAATCACCATTCTTGGCTTACCTCTCTTTTGTTCAGAGTGGTTGTTTACCATGAATGTTGGACTACTATGAGGACTTTTGTTATCCTCAGTGCTTTTGAAAGCTAATTGCTTTTCTTCGAGTTCTTTGAGTTGGACTTTGAACTCGAGTTCATCTGCCTGACTATATCTCATGGGCTTAACTCGTACAATTGAGTTGGCCTCTTTGAGTTGGATGTCTGCATAAGATTTATCCTTGTCCCAATACTTCAATGGGTTGTCATCGAAATGGGCTTGTAGAAGTGTTTTTACTTCGTTCTCTAGCCGAAATTCTAATGCTCTTTGGGTGCTTGATAGAGCATTTAGCAATTGGGCTTTGACCTTAGAATGGTCTTTGGGCCTTTTTGTAAGGTTTTTGGGCCGGTTTATATTTGTGGGCCTAGGCTCTCCACCATGCTGGCTGCGTGGTTGAAATGAGATAGTTCCTCGATACTGAGGATGGGCTATGAGCTGGGACCTAATCCAATGTCCACATGGGGTAAGGAAACTAATGTGTGAGTGGTCACAGCTATATTCCTTGAATCTATTAAGAAAGTCACCTCCTAAGAGGAGGTTATAGGTAGCATCTTTAGGTGCTTGTATTACTACAGTAGGTAGTGGTAATACCTTGAACTGGTTTTCTGTGCTATCTTGGATAGCTATAAACTGACCAAAAACGGCTTTGGTGAGTTTAGTAACCTGTCCAGATGCTACAACCACCTGTAGGGGTTTATGCAAGTCTTTCCAGTATCGTTCTGGATAAGAATTGGCGGATGCCATTGTGACATCTGATCCGGTGTCTATCATGGCGTGAAACCATTCAGGTTGATGAAACCTGTAAACTAATTGTACCTTAATATATGGCACCTTATTCATGGACTTTACTGGCATGAACAATTATACCATTGAGCTTAATGGTCATAAAATGCTCAGTTATGGAATAAATGGTTTCTGATAAGAAACGCATCCCTAGGAGCAAATCAGCTTTAGTTTTAAAAGCTTGATTTTCCAGATGAATAATCCGTTCAACGGATTCAAAGAGTACAGGAACATAAGTTAGTTTATGTTCTTGCATTTGAGAATAAATCTCAGGACTAGCGTAGTTATGCTGGATGGCAGGATTAATCCAAATTAATCCATCTTTCCATTGTGTGATGTAAATCTTACTCACAATTTGGAAATTAGCCAGTTTTGGATTTGGCAATCGCTCAAGGGGGTAGCTTCGTAGAATACTACCGTCTACGGAGTATCTACCTTGCATACTATTGCATCTATTAAACAGTGGTTTCTGTTTAATATCAATTTGCCACTCGTTGATTGGCTGCAACTTAGGTCTAGAAATCTCTTGGATTTCACAGATATCAGAAAAGATATCGTCTAACTCAATTTCATCTTTTTGGAGAAATTGGTCAATAATATGAGTGTTACTTAGCATGTAACTTACCATGGTATAGATGGTAAATGGTGAATGGTGTAGACTTTCTAGTAAGTCTGACCTTTGAAAGTGGTAACAGAGATTTAGGGCACGGTTAGTGTCTAAATCCCTAATGGGTATGCTATACCCTGGGTATGTGGTGAAACTAAGGTTTTGGTAAACCAAGTTTCCCTTCAGAATGCCTATTATGGCTTCTGATCGATTTGCAATGCGATTATGCATTAATGTAAGAATTATAGGGGTGTCTAATCCCTTTTGAAAGGTGGCTTTCAAATGAATTCTTACTGCACCAAAATGGATATAACCGATCTTAGTTCGGTCCTTTTCAGGGATTTTCCTGATTTTTTGTCTAATCTGTTCGATGGTTACTAAGGGCAATTCTACTTGTCCTTCAGCTATATTGCTGCTAATAGGGATTTCCTGAATATTAGTACCAAAGTACTGAATATTCTTTCTACGGAAAATGTGTAATAAGGTTCGTTTAAAACCTTCGTGCTCATTTATCTTGAGGTTTTTAGATAAAATCTTTTGATACTTCTTTTTATCGAAAAGTATCTCATTTGAATACGTACCTGAGGATTCACCTTCCTCTTGTTGTGAATGCTCTTCAGTCTGACTCATCATCTGAGCTGCTGGATAAATATGTTAAGACGAGGATCTCGTCTTCAGACGTTATGTCTGAAAATGCTACTTCTTCGTAGCCTGCAAATTGCTCAAATAACTCATTAGAGCAAACACCTGCAAAGTTAATTTTCTTGGGGCATTCATTTGCATAATGTCCCTTTTCATTGCAGTTCCAACATTTACAATCCTGTTTTTGGATTTGCTTAGAAGAACTCTTGTCTTCCTTTTTCTTTTGTTTCTTTTTAAAGAATTTTCTTTTCTTCTTGAAAGGTTTAGGGTGCTTCTTGACACGTTTACCAAGTTTCTTTTTGGCCTTAAACTTCTTTTTCTGTTTAGTAGATTTGTCTAATTGACAACCAAACTTACTAGGATAATAGAGCTGATCTTTACATTTCAGCTTCTTTTGATCCTTTTGAAGCCTCTTTCTTTTATAGGCTTTTTCACATTCATCTGCTAGTGTTATTCTAGCAAACTCAATTCTGGCCCCTAATGTGTCAGTTCTTTCAGGTCGTTCTGCGGCCTTCCATTTTCTAAATATTAAATCACTCCATGGGAATGGTAATTTAGTAAAAAACATATCGTTATGGAAATTTAACGAATTAAAGGCTGTTGAAGATATTTCAGCCTTGTAATAGTACTTTTCAAATTCACAAACATAGGCATCAAAATAATTGATGTCGCATATCTGTAAATTATAAAGCATCGTGAGGTATTTTTGCCTCTTTAATCGTTTTCTCTTAAACGATACTGAGAATAATCTTCTCCCAAAAATTCTCTTCGAATTTCGTTTTCAATCGTATTAATGATCGTTTTATTGTCATTAGTGGTTGTTCCACCTAAATATCTTACCTTGGTTTCTTCAGGTAAGGCAGTAAACCAGTCAGATACTTTCCCACTTAAAGTTAAAGGGATGAAAGTTTTTAATTCATCACCATCTGTTCTAGTGACACCAGAATAAATGAGTAAGGCTTTTACCCATTCCTTGATAACTTCGTCTGTATTTGTAACACAGTCAATATTTAAGGTAGCGCCTGCATTACTCAAAGGGTAGGCATGGCCTGGGTGAGGGAATAGATGAGGTCTTCCCACTCGTCTTTGTCTAGATGAAGGGTGACGATATCGGTAGCGTTGTGCTTCCTCTTCGTCATCACTTCCTATGTGACTATCAAGATTAGTCTGACTCTCGGGTCTTACCTCTGGACCACTTGGAACACTTTGACCACTAGACTGCGTCGAGTCTGGTACAATCATAGGGTGACTTGTTGATGCTTCACCTGTAGCCTCCATATTACATTGTAATTGGAGTTCATTGATCTTATCTAAGATCTGGTCTTCCTCATCCGAATTGGCTTGAGCATATTCTTGCTCTAATTCTTCTAAGGAAATAAACGTTCGAACCATGTTCGAAATTGAAGGATACCCTGGTTTGGTAGGGTCAATAGAAGGGTTAAATCTAACTCTTCTGCGAACAATTTGAGGTTCAGATTCTGATCTAGGAGTATGCAGAATTAATTTCTGGATTTCTCCTAATCCCTCATAGATACTATTTAACTTATTATCTATTGTTTGTCCTTGTAGATTGGACTTCCACAATTCCTTATATGGAGTTGATGAACTGCTACCAGCTTTATCCATCACTTAATCCTGATAAGGAATCTCTAGCAGGGCTTGCTAGGTCAGGTTGTACATACCATTGACAATTGGCAAGTTCAGCCTGTTGACAGATATAAATCCATCTTTTATCTTTAGTTTTAAGACAATTTGTTTGGTCTCTGGGTCTGAGACATGAAGAATGGCTCTGATACCATTTCGACAGCTTCTTTTTCCAGTTATTAAGCATAGCTACAACTGGGTGCGGAATTATTTTTAGACCTATTGGTCCTTCTCCTTTTAAGGAACTCTTGGTATTTATAGTCATAATTTTGATTATGACGTCTGAGACAAGTGTCTAAAGAAAGTAAGGCCTCGTTAATGCCGTCAAGGATAGCCTTTTGGCGATGAATAACATTAATATGATAAAGATTATCATTTTCAAGGATACTCCTTGGGCTTGGAATAATTATCTCGCCATTAGCGAGTACTAGAGGATTATCGAAAAAGTCATTTCCTAATCGTTCTAGTCCTCGTCTGCTAATGTTAATCAAGGTCTCTTTGACCTGAATAATAAATTCACTGTTTTCCTTCTCTAGAAGGCATCGTTCTAAAGCATTTTTAACTATAGCCTTGGCGTGTAGTTGTTCAGGGCAAAAGGGGTTCATCTTAACTAAACTAGGTTTCAAGCATATAAACAAATTAATGATAATTATTAGTCTTATCAAACTAAGTAGTAAATAGGCATCTTGTCATAGAACATAATTAGTTAGAGATAAAGTCAATACCTCGCTGGACCTCAGCCTCTTTCGCCGGCGGCCACCTGTCTTTTGGCTACTTCTCTGGCTATTCCAAAGGTACTCCAGACCCTCTTCTCAAACCAAATGATGTTGTATACCAAGATGTATAAAAACTACTTTTATTGATAATACTAATAATTATACACTAATTTTGTTTACATACTCTACTCCCGAAAGGAGTAGTTACTCGACCTTCATTTTCTCTCTCTAGAGATATCTATTTTTTGATATGATCCCCTTCCTCTTCTCCCTACCGATGCCCTCTACAAATGGGGGGTCGCTCCTTTATAGAAGAGCTGAACCGAAAATAGTAAATGTAGTAAAAAGGTAAAATAATAGAGAATCTACTTTATGTAGACAAATAGATGCTTTCGTACAGCATCTTTGAAAACGAGTTTTTTGTTGCTTTTTGCTCTTGGCTTGTGCGTTTGCTTTTCGTACAGCATGCGTTGCTTGCTTTTTGCTTTTGCTTAGTGCGTTTGCTTTTCTTAGCCGGCAACCATTATAATCGTCCTTTTGGGAATCTTTGCTTTTTCTGCCTTTTTCTTTAGCAGATAGTGGCTGTCCCTTTCACTGGGTCCAACACGCTTCCTTTAACCAATCCTTAACGGACAAATGCAGCATCCTTTTGCTCTTTCTTGATGAAGGAATCCACAGAGATAACTACGTGTAGAATGACTGCCTGGTATACGACAGCTGTAGATGAGGCTTATCCCTGAACTAATCTTGTTAAGGGCATCATACCTTGGACTACAATTTCCTTCAGCATAAATGTAGATGTTGCTGGGTGAATTGTACATAAATCCTTTGTTAGATCCTCGAAGGGCTTGTAACTGGTTAAAAATTACAGTGAAACCCATGGCTCTGCGGTGACAGATCCATTCTTCGTGAACTTCTGGTTGTTCGAGAACTTTGTTCTTTTTGAACTTCAAATTGGCTCTGTTTAGAGTGCAGAGTTGAACGATTAACCATCCTGGAGCTGGAGTGGGTAGAACCTCTGGGCTGGCAGATAGTATTTTTAATACTACCCAATCTGATTTGGAGCTTTTTCGAAACTTCTCGACTGCTTCGATTATGGACTTATGTAGTCCTAAAATTTCTCTGTTTCCGGGGCTGCATGTAACGCTAGCACAGAAACCGAACATTACTGCTTTGCTAACGTCGTCTGCAGGACTTCCTGCAAGAAAATGAATTCTGGGATAAATTCCAGAAGTGTCAATTACTTGACTGTTAGTGCTCTGGGCTGTATAAACTCATTTTGAATATGAAACGTATTGTTCCATGGATATAGCCTGATTTAATATAGGCCTTTGTGCCTTAGGCATGATGACTGTGAAGTCATTTTCTTTCTATGTTTCTGAGGAGGTAGAACATTCTTGAACCTTTCCTTTCGTTTTGAAAGTAGGCTTAAGGAGTTCTTGTGTGGACAGAAGTCCCTCTCCTTCTTGGAGATTATCGGACACGAGTCCTTTTCCTTTCTGGGCACGTTTACATGCTCCAAGAAAGGCCTGATGTATTTCATCAGATAAGTCAATGGCTTGTAGCGCCATTACTTCATCGAGGCTGGATAAGGCCTGGATGATACGAGGATTAATTTCCCCTTCAATTTCCTTCTGGATTCGTGTCATTCGTTCATGAGCGACACATAATTCGTGGATGGCCATTTCCAATAAGGATCTGGCGTCTGCTGAAGATGTCTCTTCTTCAACCATCGGCTTCCCTGCTAAGAAAATCAGCAAGATGGTTATTCTTACCTTTTATATGTTCAATATCGAATTGATATTCCTGGAAATATTGTTGCCATCTATGGCGTCTTTTGTACTCAGGGGTGCAGGGGAGCTTATTGAAAATGTAAGTTTTAACATTGGTGTTATCGGTTCTTACTAAGAACTTTACAGGTAAAATAAAGAAATGGAATTTAGCAAAACTTCGTTTTAAGGCGAGTAATTCCTTTTCATTGCTGTGATAATTAACCTCAGCTGGTTTAAAGCAACCGTTAGCATATCTACAAACGTGTTCTTTGTCATCAGCCTTTCTGGCTTTAAGAACTCCTCCCCAATATAGGTCTGAGGCATCTGTTTCAACTATTAGTTGATCACCTGGTTCAGGGATGGCCAATCTAGGTAATTGCTTACACAACTTCTTGAGTTGTTGGACAAGATGGGTGTGGTAGTCTTGCCATTGTAAATTTAATCTTTTCTTAAGAAGATCTTGAAGTGGACCTCTTAGCCATGCTAGGTTAGGCACAAAGTCACTGACGTAATTGATACATCCTAAGAAACATTCAACCTGTTTTCGGTCGCAGAGTTTATCAGGGAAATTAGCAACTTTTTCACATATGTGGGGTTGCATTTCTATACCCTTATGGTCGATCTTTAGACCTAAAAACTCGATTTGTTCTTTTGCGATCTCAGCTTTTTTAGCTGATAGTATTAATCCGTGATTACGGCTTTTCTCAATGAATTTCATGAGATGAGTTCCATGATCTGCAATATTAGAAGAAAAGATCAAGATATCATCAACATAAACTAGACAAAAGTCTGAATATTTATTGAAGATATTATCCATTCTTCTTTGAAAGATTTGTGGGGCGTTTTTTAGTCCCATAGGCATTACATTCCAAATGTATTGCCCTGAGGTGTGCTGAATGCAGTTAAGGGCTTAGCAGATTCTTTTAGTTTAATCTGATAAAATCCTGACTTGCAGTCAAATTTGGCAAACCACTTTTTGTTAAGGGTTTTGTTGATAAGCAATTCCTTATTAGGAAGGAAATAACCATCAAAGACGGTTAATTCGTTTAACCTTTTGTAGTTAATCACCATTCTTAGCTTACCTCTCTTTTGTTCAGAGTGGTTGTTTACCATGAATGCTGGACTACTATGAGGACATTTGTTATCCTCAGTGCTTTTGAAAGCTAATTGCTTTTCTTCAAGTTCTTTGAGTTGGGCCTTGAACTCGAGTTCATCTGCCTGACTATATCTCATGGGCTTAACTCGTACAATTGAGTTGGCCTCTTTGAGTTGGATGTCTGCATAAGACTTATCCTTGTCCTAATATTTCAATGGGTTATCATCGAAATGGGCTTGTAGAAGTGTTTTTACTTCGTTTTCTAGCCGAAATTCTAATGCTCTTTGGGTGTTTGATAGAGCATTTAGCAATTGGGCTTTGACCTTA
>JAKOGI010000574.1:307500-507500 GCA_029747015.1 Carnegiea gigantea | reverse complement strand
TTAAACGGAGAAATCCCTAAAGACTTTTAATAAGAAGAAAGTGCGATGTATGAAAAAGGATTTCGTTGTGAGAAGCATCAAAATTATTAGCCGTTACAGCCTATACGCTTTAAATTGGCTAAGATAATGTGCTTCGAACAATATGATATGAATGATGTTAGACTAGGGGATAAGTCCTGGTACTGGGAAACCCTAGAAGACCCTGACGAGGGTAATGGCCTGATATGTTGTATGTAGCCGTCTCGGGAGTAAGAGCTTGAGCGTGAGCGTTAGCTCTCACTATGGGGTTGAGAATAGATCTCACCCAATCAGCACCCTGTAATGATCTTATGCCAGATGTATTCTCTAATAAGCGAAGAAAAGCAGTCGACATTACGCCATTTCAAGTATTTAAGAAAGAAAGCCTTTATAGGCCATTAAGAGGCCAGATGAATGAAACGTGAAAAGTTTGTAAGGGTCAGTATGCAAATACTAGCGGTAGGACCTTGTTGAACATTCTATAAGTGTGCCTGTTGTTCCCTTCTTTACCATTGTTGCCTAAATAGTGCATCACTTGCTTTCTCCCAAAACAGACTGTGATTCGTGATGTGCGGTGTTAATGTTTTGGTTGGATGATATACCAAGAAAGCGCAAGGGAGAAAGAACTTAGTAGACTTTGGAATTGCACGTAGTAAACAATCCCTATTTAGGTAAGCGACCGGCACAGCCAGACCCCTAGGATTGCTTTGGGACACGTGCATGTCTCATAAGACCATTAATGTCGACCAAACTCAACAATCATAGTCGTTGGTCGCTGACCTCTCCCAAATTTGGATGAGCTTTATGGGGAACCGTTGACCACAGGGTGCAAAGGGGGATTACATGCATATATACACATCTAGGTGTTCTTCCTATGTGAGATCCCCGTGAGTCTATGTGCCTTAAAAGAATTATTATGGCGCCATGTGCTGTGTGAGACCATAGGAGCATCTATAGATAGAATTGTTGAACGTGGGTGAACTATTGAGTGCACGAGAATTCTTGATGCCTGTTTTGAGCCTGTATAGGATGCAGTTGAGTAGGACGCCCGGTCTAGCATGTGTGACTCACTGCGTGATATGATTTTGGCATGTTGCTTCCATTACATGACTCCTATTGCTTCGTATTATAGTTTGAATGATTGCATGCATTAGTACCATGACATGCCCTTTATACACTGAAATATGGATTAACTATATGGGTTATGCCTGATTTCAAGTGCGACGTTGTCATGAACATGGGTGTAGCTCATGTGTGTTGTCATTTATAAATGTTATGGGATGCTATGGGATGCTTATGTGATTCTCGTGCTGCTTTAATGTGTTATAGGAGCCTCCAAGTTAGCCATTTTGATCTTAAGATTGTCTTGAATTCATGTTTTGGAATAAGACTACTAGTGTATGACCTTAAGATGTCATTTCCCCGATTATCATGCCTTTAGATGCCCACTTATTGATGCATATGCATAGAATTATCGCTTGCCATGCGAACTGAGTCTAGATTATCGAAAATCTATGTTCATTTTCAAAACAAATTCAATACGGTTTCTATGCCAACTCATTTGCCCCTCTTCAATGCGATTTGCCCTCGGTGCCTGAACAGAGTGAGTAGACGCTTGAAGGGGACTGCCGACAAGGAGACTAGATACCATAGGCCATTTTCTTTCGATTTTAAAGTAGCGATTGCAAAATGAAACCTTTTGGAAACCTACCGTGTTGATCGTAGTTGTGTGCGCACATGCTCGGAATGACCGAAGTTAGGTTTAGAATTTCGAGGACGAAATTCTTTTAAGGGGGGAAAAGTGTAAGGCCCACGTCCTTTATTTTACGTTAAGTTGGCAGCCTTACCTTCTACGTTACAAAATTTGTGTTTTTATTAACCATGTAAGTTAATTTAATATCGATGTGCTCATGTGAGCGATAGTTTTATTAAAAAGAATTATTAACGCTATTATTGATTTTAAAGTTAATTCGTGCTATTTGTGCCTTTAAATTATATCGATAGTTTAATTTAGTCGTTTCCCGAATACGATTAGGTTCTTTACCTTAGAAGCAGTTTCGAGGTTTAATAAATACAACCTTGATGTATTTGGGAACGAATAATTGATGAAGGGTCATGTCATCGATTTGAGTTTAGAACAAGACGTTCAAGATTGGACTAGCGATTTTAGTTGATCGAGCCATCAACCAAAAAAAAAAGAAGATAAGGGGCCAAGCCCCTTCCTCTCGCACGAAGAAACGCAAGAGGGGGGTTGGTTCTGGCTCCCCGTCGACCCCCTCCCCGGCGACCCAGCATTAGAGAGAGAGAGAGAGAGAGAGAGAGAGAGAGAGAGAGAGAGAGAGAGAGAGAGAGAGAGAGAGAGAGAGAGAGAGGAAAAGGTTGACGGACGGCGGTGCCACCGCCAGCATAATCGACGATCGCCTCCCCTCTGCGACGGCCCTGGTAAGCCAAAAACACATAGAGAGAGAAAGGGAGGTCAAGCGAGAGAGGAAGCACTGGGGTCAAGGTCAGATGGGTGGCGACGCTGGGCCAGAGATGGGCAACAACGGCGGTGCTGCCGGCTGTCCGTTCACCACCGGCGAAGAGAAAGAGAGAGAAGGGTTGGGTGAGGGCAACAGTTCAGAGGGTTAGGGTTTGAACCCAAAACACCACCAATACACCGACCACCACCGACGTGGTCCTGATCCACATAGCCAAGGGCTAGAGCGAGGGAGAAGCGGCAGTAGCAGCAGCATCACGAGGAGCAGAGGTCGTGACCTAGCTCCGAATCAGTCTATGCAACCCATAATCGGGTGAGGTGTTTCTCACCTCCTATGTGTTAGTAATTTCGAAAATGTTTTAGCCCTTAAGTTGTGATGTCTGTTAGTTTAGAATTAGTTAGATTAATTGAGAATGTGATGACTAATTATGCATGGTTTTCTCCGACTGAATTGAGCTTAGATTACGCATGTTTAGGCTGCCCTAAAGGTGTTTAGAATTAAACTGATCATATGTCAGAATATGCTACCTGAAAGTAGCCTCGAAGTATATATGAATACCTTGAATCCATATATGTCAGCTTAGTCGATTAATAGTTGAAAATCGCTTCGAATCGATGCCCGTTAAGTTAACTAATTCATGCTTGAAAATAACTTCGAAATGACATAAGAACGCCCTAAATTGATGTATGTTAGGTTTAGTTAGTTCATGCCTGAAAGTAACTTCGAAATAACTTAACAATGCTTGAAATCAATATGTGTTAGTTTAGTTAAGTTCACGATTGAAAAGTAGCTCCGAAAACAATTGAAGAATGTTTTTAAACGATGCCCTAAGCTAATGTAAGCTGAATTGGTTAACTCCTGATTAAAGTTAACCTTAGAAACGACCTAAATAAGCCTTGAGTTGACACTCACTAAGTTAGTTCGTTCATGTTGAAAAATGACCCTTAAAATAACCTAAGTATACTTTGATTCGTCGCCTAATAAGTTTGTTCAATTATGTCTAATAGTAAGCTTCGAAACGACTTATACGTGCTTCAAATCAATGAATGTTAAATTAGTCAAGTCCTGCTTAAACCGATACTTGCTAAGCTAGCTAAGTCACAGTTACAAGTTACCCCTGAATGAACCTAAGCATGTCTTGAATTGATGCTTACTAAGTTGGTTGATTAATGTTTGAAAGTAGCATTCGAATCACCCTAAACACGCTTTAAGCCGATGTACATTGAGTTAGTTGATGCATGCTTGAAGGTAACTTTTGAGACAACATAAACATGCCTTAAGTTATTGTATGTTGAATTAGTTGATCTATGCTTGAAGACGTTTTTGAAACAACCTAAGAATGTCTTAAAACGATGTATGTTAAGCTGGTTAGCCACGCTTTGAGAATCACATGAACTTGACATGCTTGCCCCCTATTTGTGACTTATGAATGTAGGCTAGTTTCATGACCTGTGAGTTTATTTCAATTCATTAAGTATAAGTACTTACTTCAAGTTAATGTAATATAGATATATATGCATATGTGTTTATATATATGCTATAACGCATAGCTGGATAATGGTTGCTCGGTCGGTAAGTTTGTACGTAGCTAATTCATATGACTTTTATGATAATATGCTATGGTTATGGAATTGAAAACCGAGGTGGTAGCTGGATGGTTTGAGGTTAAACTATGAGTGGTTCGAGGTCCTGTGGTCGGTTGCTGTGTCAGGAGGGAGTCTGGGTTCTGATTGCCGCAATCGTGTGGATTGCGAGGCTGTGTATTGCTCATTATGTTGAAATGATTATAAAGTGCTTGAATGTGTTATATGTAAATCCCTCCCCGTTTATTTTATTAAGATGCATTATGCGTGTGACGGTGCTGTTTTGAAAAAGGATATTTCTTGGGTTTCAAAACAATGGTAGCCATGACTATTATCAATCAATGGCCTATTTTAGCTATATGAACTTCGTTTTATGAGTGAACTTGCTTGAACGGGGGAATCCCTAAAGAATTTGAATAAAAAGAAAGTGCGATGTATGAAAAAGGATTTCACTGTGAGAGGCAGCAAAATTATTAGCCGTTATGGCCCATACGCTTTACATTGGCTAAGATAATGTGCTTCGGACCGTATGATATGAATGACGTTAGCCTAGGGGATAAGTCCTGGTACTAGGAAACCCTAGAAGACCCTGACGAGGGTAATGGTCGGACATGTTGTATGTAGCCGTCCCGGGAGTAAGAGCTTAAGTGTGAGCGTTAGGTCTCACTATAGGGTTGAGAATAGATCTCACCTAATCAGCACCCTATAATGATCTTGTGCTAGATCTATTTTCTAATAAAGGAAGAAAAGCAGTCAACATTACGCCATTTCAAGTATTTAAGAAAGAAAGCTTTTATGGGCCATTAAGAGTCCAGATGAATGAAATGTGAAAAGCTTGCAAGGGTCAGTATACGACCGACATGAAAGAGATTTCTTTTAAAGAATTATGAGCCTCAAGAGGCTAAATGAAGTGTTTTTAGCAAAAAAGAAAAGAAAGCGTCCTGTGTATAACATATGTATATTCCAAGTATAACTTATGAATGAGATGCTAAGTAAGATACGAATATGAAAAGAAAGCCTTATGAGCATATTTCATGCATACCCTATGAATGAGGTTTGATTTAGACTCGAAATGTGCATCTTATACATATCAATGAATGAAATGCCAAGAAAATTGATTAAAAAAGTGATAGCCTTATGTGCACATTATATGAATGAGGTTTCATGTATAGTTAAAGGGAATGCTAAGTAGTTATGTTTATGAAAAAGAAAGTTTCTGTGCTTAGCCTCGTTGCTTGCTTATGTGAATTGAGTGCTTCGGTTTTTAAGAAGTTGGTTATTTAGGAGCCTAAAAATGAGTTTGAGCGGCAAAATGAAGTTTATGAATAGTGAACCTTCCATAAGGGTTCTATGAATGCCTTATATAATAGTAAGTATGAATACATGATATGTGACTATTAACGATTTTATTGCCTACAATAGTTTTGGTTTTAAGGGGGTCGGGAGACGCTCTGAACGTGTGGTTGCTCATCCCACTACTCTTTTCCCTATTCCCCAAGTTTCTTTATGACAGAAGAAGTTGAGTCAGTTATGTCAAGATGGAATCTATTTTTGCAAGGTGTCGTGTGTGCCCATTTGAAGGGATCTTACGTGTTTAATGAAGTCATGTATGTATTTCCTGGAATTCTAAATGTTTTGTAAACAAGTATTCCAGTTCATATAGTGTATTCGGTTTATGAGTCGCTCTGTCCTGTCATGTGTGCCAACCATCTTATTAGCCAATTGTCTTTTTAGATGAATTCAGCTACTTTTTGGGATATTAAACCCAGTGATCAGTTGTATGAACCGTTGAGTCGTATCTTTCACTTTTCCTGAATTAATAAACTATTGTTTGGTGTACTCTGAGCGAGTTACTCGTTCAGTTATGAACTCCGGCGTGTAGCCGTTGAGCTTCTTTTAAATTTTTTGCGCTTTCGTTGATTTGTAGGGATTTATTGTAAGACTTTTAGCCTAGAAACGGTCAGTTTTTAGGGGAAACTCTATCCATTTCGCCCCAAAAATTAGGTAGAAAATAAGAAAACGTAGTGCTCTTGACCCTAGGGGGCTGGGGGTAGTTGCATATATATATATATATATATATATAATATATATATTATATATATATATATATATATATATATATATATATATATATATATATATCTATATCTATATTTATGTATATGTTATATATATATATATATATATATATATATATTATATATAATATATATATATATATATATATATTATATTACACATGTATATGTATGTATGTATATGAATGTGTGTGCGTGTGTGTGTGTATATACATATGTATGTACGTATATATATATGTATGTATATATATATATGTATGCATGTATTTATGTCTGTACGCATATATGTGTGTATATAGATATTGATATATATATATATATATATATATATATATATATATATATATATATAATATATAATTACTATATATATATATATGTATATATATATATACATATATATATATATATATATATATTATATATATATAGAATATAGATATATATATATATATATATATATTATGTCATCATGTACATATATATATACATAATAATATATATATATATGCATATATATATATTATATATATATATATATATATATATATATATATATATATATGTATATATATTTAGGTACACACACACAAACACACACACACACACATCTATATATATATATATATATAGATATATACGAGAGAGAGAGATATATATATAGAGTATGTCCATATATATATATATATGTATATATTATATATATATTATAGCGCGTATATATCAATACACCACATATGATATATATATATATATATATATACATAATACATATACTATATATATACCATATATATATATATATATATATATGTATATATATTATGTATATTACCCACGTATGTGGTGTATGTGTATATATATATATATAGTATTATATATATATATATATATATATATATATATATTTATATATATATATATATATATTCGATTCATCTTTTAGCTTCTACTTTTAATTCGTTGGTTGTTCCTCTTTCTCTGTCTCATGTCCTCCCTCTTCTTGATTAAATCTTACTACATTCTGAATCATTTCGTTGAATTACATGTTAGTCATTGTTAAATCCAATCATGCTTAGCTTAGATTCAATTTCCTTTAGTTGAATGATTCTATTTTCCTTATGAACTGCTTTCAGTCCAATTAATATGGAATAATTTTTATTTATGGTGGCCTACATTCAACCCCATCCATGTGGACGCTCAAATACTACGGCTAAAAACCTTATGCTTGTGGCAAAATTTGACATCCTTTCTAATCATAACATGTTTTTGTCACCATTGCTGGTGATAGCTGTTTAACTTTAGGTCGCTATTTTCTATTTCGTTTGGTTATCTGATTTGTTTCCTAATTTTTGTTTGCGCCCAAGTTTCATAAATTTTTATTTAGAGTACTTGCTTTGTCAAGCTCATTGGTGTCTCATAAATTCTTTTTAGTTTATTTACTGGTTTGAACAAAAATCTGAAATCCAAAATGAAAATTGAAAATTTCAAAAAATAAAAAAATTACTGGTTTTTTTATTTTTCTTAATATGAACACGAACCCTTTTGGAGTTATTTTTCTAGGCTTAATGACTTTCATGCTTAGCTTTGGACCAAAAGTTTGAAAAATTGGAAATTTAGGATGTCATATGTGTGGGAGTGAATAAGATGATCTGAGCTATTTCGGACACAATGTATTTTCTTTTAAAAATTGAATTATTAACTTTTCGGTGCATCTAAGTATGATACCTGAATTTTTTGGCCCAACAAAATAAGATAATAAACTTGTTGATTCTTAAGGTTTGAGGAAAGTGACTTCCTAGGTCGTTTTATTTATTTTGGCCTAAAACTTTCAGAAATTTCAACTTTGACTGACAATGGGTATCATTAGTAATTGAGCTATTTTTTAAGGGAATAAGTTTGTTCTAAATATTTTAACTTCTTGTAATGACTTTACTAGTACTAGTCATCACGATCTCAACTTATATTATAAATATTATATTTTTTGTGATTATGGCCCCACCATGCTCAACAAAAATAATGAAACTTAATTAGAGATTTGTGACTGTTACTTGAATGTATTCAGTGCTGGACTGTTTCATTTCCTACCTTAGACCATGGTTACTAATCGAATTTTTTATATTTTAATGATAGTGAGACTCTAATGAAAAAATTAAAATATTTAAGACATAACGTTCGATCGAATAATGTTACAAAGGAAAGATTGAAAGTGACTTAAACGGCTAAGATTATCAGATATGCTTGCTCATAGAGAAATGGAGAATTCGGACTTTTCTTTTGCTCAAGCATGCTCAAATGACCATATCCCTTCATACACTCAACTTCTCTTTTATAGAGGAGAGAGAACACATAGGATGCCCTAATGGCTACAGTACACATACTGTTACAGGATGCTTTCACATGGCAACGGCTGATTGCAATGACTTGGCACTTGACAAAAGGCCACATAATGGCTCAGCAACTTTTTATAACACTTAATGTTGACAAGACTAGTTATCCATATTGGGATTCTATATGCCTTCATCTCCAATAATTTCTCCCAGTCCATAATTATTTAGATAATCATCAAAATCTTCATCAAGTTGAAAATACTTTGGACCCCAATTTTCAAATAATTCATGTACATATTTCTTTCCTTTTTTTGGTAAGAATTTTCAACTCCAACATCAAAAAGATAATCGAAGATATCTTTTAAAGTAACTGCTTAACCTTCATATATTTGCTGAAATCACTATGATAAGTAAAAGCAGCGTTCCTGCAATGCATTAGTATGTTTCCTTATCCAATCAATGCCCACATTTGATTACAAATGTTGTAAAATCCAACAGCTCTTGCGGAAGTAGGATCACTAACTGCGTCTTATCGTTCTGGAAATCATTCTTGACGTTGATTATTAGGAGCTTCTAGATCAATTAATAGAACAAGATAATGGACTGATTTGGTCTTTCCATTTTCATGCTTAATCATTGCGCAATGTATCTTGACAAACAGAGTTGTATCATATGAAATTTTTATTGGACTATCAGGAGATGTCAGAATCTAATGGATCTGGTTAAACATACACTTTGGAAACTTAGTTATTCTTATGAAGAATGTGTTCCTTGGATTTGTTTCCATGAGACAAGCTACCATTCCATATTCTCATGCTTTCATGATGGGGTCATCGGGAGAGATTGAATTTGCTGGGAATATAACACCACCAACTTCAGATCTATCAGGGATGAAAATCGTAGCACTGCATGACTCCCAAATATCATAGAAATAATTATGATAGTAGTCGATCCAGGCTGCATATCACTTGTTAAACAATTTTGTTTGAACATATGAACTTATTTTTTCTTGAGTTTTTACGGTAATGGTTTTTTCAATTCAACTGAATCTTAATGAAATTTGAAGCATAGTTCAGACATCCAAGAAACCTTTCTAATTACTTCCTATCTTCAATTTTCTTAGGAAAATTTTTTATTTTTTTAGAATACGCTTTGTAGGATGATTCGTCTAGCTTTTATTTCTAGACTAAAAACTCGATTTCTTGTTCTGTATAAATGCACTTTTTTATACCAAACATGATACCATGATCAATACATCTTTGGGTGACTGCTTGAACATAGTCTTTGTGCTGTTCTATAGTCTTGGAAAAGACAAGAATATGATCAATGTAAACCAGATAATAGTGATTAAGATCTTTGAAGGTATTATCCATTCTTCTTTGGAATATTTGAGGTGCATTTTTAAGACCAAATGGCATTACCATCCATTGATAATGTCCTTGGAGGGCACTAAAAGCAATCAAAGGAATGCTTTCCTCGTCCATTTTTATCTGCTAGTATCCGGTTTTACAGCCTCTTTTCTAGAACCAAGAAGCCCTTTGAATTTTATTGAAAAGAACTTTTTTGTTAGAAATATAGTAACCATCAAATACATTATTATCATTAAGCTTTTTGTAATTCATTACCATTCCAATTTTTCCTCTTTTTTCTTCAACATGATTTCTCATCATGAAGTGGGATTAGTGTGAGGACTCTTACTATTTTTAATTAATCCTTTATCAAAATGTTCTTTGATTTGTTTATCAAATTCTTGGATATCCTAGTATGTATACACAATTTGTTTAACTCGAATAATAGTGTTGGGATTTAACAAAGTAATCTTTGCCGATGTTTATCTTTGTCCAAAAATTTAAGAGGATTATCAAAGGAGATCTCTTTGCATAATTTTTCTTGCTGTCCAACGATATACTCTTTAATAGATAATTCTAGTAGTGAAATTATCAGTGCTACTTCACGCTGTGAGAGAATTACCTTCTTGCCACATTGGCTGCGTGTAAACTCAATGTTCTAATGTGTGTATGCTTTATTTAGTTTATCAATATGAACAAAGTGACCATTTATCGTGTATGTGATTTGGCTTCTGGTATGTGTGCATAGAGAATATAGCCTTTGAATGTTATTTCCAATGATCATATTATGGGATGGTTGATCAGCAGCCTATACAACAGGTACAATGAATTAGGCTCCTCTAATTTCTATGGATAATCCCTCTATGGCTTCTTATGGCTCATTATGCTATTATTAGTTATTCTTACCCATAAAGAATTCTTTGCTTTTTCCCACACGAATTCCAAAAATAGAGATGTTTTTCAAAACAGACAAAACAACCACTATCAATGAAGCACACAATTCATAACTATTATACCCCTCTAAACATACATTTATTGGGATATAAATGCTATTAGGGTTAGTATTAGTGGCTTCATAACATATCTCTATAGTCATATTTTTGACTAATTCATCCTTGTATATTGACGCACTAGTAGTCCTTAGTTTGCATCCAATGACACTTCTATCTAAACTCATTCCCCGATCTACACTCTCTCTTATAAGATCAAAACTCATTCTACTCATGTCACTGGTCATACTAATTATATGATCATTTTTAAGTTCTTCTTTTGCTGTTGAAGATTCTTCTCCCTAGTTTGATCTTACACTCATACTTCTCAATAATTAGGGTTTAATGAAAAATTTTCCATTCTCATAGATTTTTATTACATTCTTCCCATTGATTTTTGTGGGATTGATAAAGCTAGATATCCATGACTTCTTAATTTTTATCTCCTACGGATTGGACCTTATCCTTTGAATTTTTGGCATAGGGGTAATACTTTCAAATTTTTTCACTTCTATCATTGCTTCCTAAGTCTTTGGATCCATGGTATTATCTAATTTGTAGATCATTTTGCAAAATATTCCTAGCGGGTAACCCCCTCTCTTCATGTCCATTCCAACTGTTTTTATCTGAAGGGATAGAAAATTTGTGGCAAACTCATCTTTTAGGCTCACATAATATCCATGTCGCAATTGAATCCTGCTGAACCATTACACAAATGGGCCTTAATCCCTGCGATAATTTAATTATTAAAGTTGGTATGCTTGATATCACATAGCAATGCACATAGATCAATATCTTTGCCATAATATTGTATTGGTGTGATTTGGATGTAGACACTTCTAACATGAATATACCTACATTTTCTTTCCTTGCTATCCTTAAGAATGTTTTCTAATTAATGAGATTAACTTCTCCCACATCATACTTACAGTCTTCTATCTCAAAATCTCCTTCCATCATTTTGTGTACATACTTTTTAATTGCAAGATGGTTTTTTTATACATCATGTGTTTATGAATTATAGGATAGACCAATCTCCTTTGACATCTGCATTCTCATTATCTACAATAGATTCTTCTCCTTGAAGATCATCAAGACTGATTGAGCTACTTTCCATCGTGTGACTAGTTTTTTTATAATCACTATCTTCATATTCATCTTCTAGTACAATCTCAACAATACCTTTGTCCCTTTTTAGGGCTAGATCTAATGCTTCTTCCTCACCAGGTTTAAAATAATCTAGACTATCAAAAGTTTTAATAATCATGTTGTTCGTCCTATTTTTACACTTGTTTGTATAATGTCCTACTTCGCTGTATGCCCAACACTTACAATTGTTTTTCCATGCAGACAATAAGTGATTTTTCTAAAACAATCTACACCTTTTGGGACTTGGCTTGTTATAATAATTTTTTTATATTTTTCTCCACATACTCCTTTTCTTATGAAATTTTCTTTTTGTTCTCTTCTTAGGTTCATCTTCCCACTGATGAGGATGATCCCAACAAGTTAGAAATTGTTTCTTTGTTTTCTTTTATCTTTGGAGACAAAGATATTGATCATTGACTCATTTTCATAAATAAGAGATTCTTATACGAAGGGTATCCATGGTATCTGCCTTTTTAAGCCATGGAATGCAATTTTTTTTAATCATAGAATTGATTGGATATCGGAATTTGTCAGAAAACATACAAACTTTATTTCATTATGCACAATTTTGTAATAATAGTGACTAAATTCTGCAATATAATTTTCTAGATGTCTTATGTCCCAAAACTCTGTATTCTTAATCTTTCTTTGCCATTCTCTAGACTTTTGTTTGGAATCAAGTTTAGCCCCGATAAATTCGATTTTGATTTACCTTTTTGAACATTGCAGCTAGTGTTTCCATCATTCTTAGTACATTTTTATCATCCTCATCTAATAAATCATACTAATCAGCTACAGCACCCAAAAAAATATGTTCAATATAGTTTAGCAAAATGTTCTATATAGTTTAGAAAAATTTCAGCAATCCATGTAGTATTCAATTTTTGGGACATTAGCCACACCTCTTTTCTAATGCTTAAATTGTGAAGCCCCGGATATTTTTTACTTATACATACATACATATATATATATAATATATATATATATATATATATATATATATATATATATATTATATATATATATATATATATATGTATATATATTCATATTTATTTATTTAATTTTTAATTCATGTGTTCTCTATCGAACTAATATGCTTGAGCTCGTAGTGTTTATTTTGGGATGATTTTGCTAGAACAATTGAATGGTTGTGGTAGAGTGGTCAGGAGTCCACAAAGATTCCTAGAGGCCGTGGGTTTGAGGCTTGGTATCTCTACTCTTTTTTTTTCCTTTTAAAAAAAAAAGGAAAAGGGGAGGGAAAATTGATGAGGAGCCGTGGGTAAGGGGGAAGGGAGGAGAAACCCTAGCTTTCTTTTTTTTAATTTTTGCCTCTCTCTCTCTTCCTCCTCTCTCTCTCTCTCTCTTCTCTCTCTCTCTCTCTCTCAACCACTCTCTCTCTCTTATCACCACTCTCACTCTCACTGCTTCCGCTTTGAAGTCGTTCGGAGAGGAGTATCAAGTTGGGGAGCAATTCGACTCAAGGTTCTTTTCGCTGCGAATTGCTTCGAGGTAAAGATTCACCCTTTTGTTATGGTTGAGTTATTTCATGATTAGGTATGGGGATTTTGAGGTGAGGGTGATATATTCATATTGGGAAACGATTTCCATTGAGATTAGTGAAAGATAAGCTTAAAGGACATAGTATAAAACACTATTATGCTCATCCAGTTTTAGGGTTGACTTCACAAATTTTCTGGGAATAATATGGTTCTCTAAAAATCATGAGAAAATCATGGTAGATAGATTTACATGTCCTGTGAATGTGAAATTCATTATTTTGAATTTTAAGAATCAGAGTTAAAATGAGGAATTTATCACTAAATTATCGAGACTGTGCGAAACTGTCAATAACTGAGACAGTTTAGGAAAATTAGGAAATTCAAACTAGTTTGGCTTGAATTTTGCCCAATGTTGCAAAATAAAAGTTATAGTTCATCATTTGGCCTTTTCAGATTGGGTTTAATCATAAAATTTAAACTCAGGAGTGAAAGTTATGGTCCCGGAAAGTCGAGGGAAAAATCTGGGAGCAAACTAGGCAGTGAACTATGATGGTGTGTATGGAGCTTTTTAATATTCATAACTTCCTCAAAAAAAATTTAATTAATGGTTGGACGTGGATTATTTAGGGGGCTTAAAATCATTAGGGTTGATGTTGGTAGTCAGTGAACCAATGTTGTGGAGATTGGGACTAAAGGAACACTCTTCGAGGTAGAATTTTAGAGTAGAATGCTACTGGTTTGAGATCAGAATATCCCTCAAACTTAAAAATTCACCCATGATGTTATATTGGTCCAAAAATTATAACATTTTTGTGGACATTAGTCCAAGATGTCCTTTGAACTATGGCTTTTGAATCAAGGGAATTGGATATAAGTTGAGAAAACTATGGATCAATTATTGGGACAACGTAGATCTAGGTAGTCAATAATAGTACAACAGTTTTGGGGAATTTGACCTAGTAGTTGATAGAATCTAGGGAAATGCTAAACATAGAAGTTGTATGGGACAAGTTAACCTTTCCAGAATGAGTAAGATCTTCAAATTTTGTCGTCAGGATCTCAGGTTATGGCCTCTGAATATTAGGCCTAGTTTTTGACCTGAGCTCAGAACTAGGTTAGTCACGTTTAGGAATCCCTGAAGTCGTGTAAAAATCCTAAAAAAATTTTCTAAGTAAGGGATGGACTATCAATGTGTCCGGTAAAAAGTTAGGGGCTAAGTACAGATGTTGTCTTGGCCCAGGTACGGATCACTAGACCCGAGCTTGGAAACCAAGCTCGTAAGTTGCGGATAACCAGGTAACAATCATGCCCTAATCCTTCCCCAAGTATCTCTTGAAAAATGTGACCTGTGAGTATGCTTGAAAGGTGTTTTGAAAGTATTTTTTGTTGATGTTTAGGGATTTTCATGGGTGAATATAAAATAAGATATTTCCTGTGATTTATGTTGAAACGTTTTGCTAAATCAGGAGTGGATGGGTCATTGGGCTAATTGTGTTGCGAAAATAATGTGGAAAAGTTTTGAGACCTAATGGATCGAGTTAGGATGTGTATGTTGGTCAAATATTAAGGTTAACTCTAAATGTGTAAATCCTTGGATGGATGGGTGAGACTGAGAAGTTATGTTCTTGTGTTATTGAAGGCCATTAGCCTTCCTCGGATAAAGTGCATGCATGTGAGCGGCCACGTGCCTCCTTGTGGAAGGACGTGGGCCAGGTTCGCGGTAACTGTCGACGGTAGGTCAAGGTATGCTGAAGTGGTAACCGCCCAAGTTGATGGTAGGACTGGGTATTGTAAAGCGGTTGCGCTAAACCCAAGCGCAGGCCATGACACCCAGTGGGGTCACTCACCCTTGGGAACTTGAACCGGAATAAATAGAACTTGAGATATTATATGCTTCTGCTGAGAATGTATAAGTACTTGTACTATGCTTGTTCTTCCCCACCCCTAAAATAGTTTCAAATGAATTTGTGTGCGTGTTTTGACTTTTAGGGGTAATTGTTGTTGAGTTAATCTCATTTTTTTCAAAAAGTTTTGTTTTCGGGTAAGTGCACGAGCATGGGGATGGGAACTCGAATTAGTGCAAGGCCATGAAATAAGATTTACTCGAATTTATTCAATTTCTATTTGGACTTGTTTTAAGGATTGTGGTTCATTTTGGACTTCGTTATATTGGCGTAAGACTCAAACTGATGTTATGATTTGAGAATATAGCTGCATTAGAGTCTTGATTGATACTCAGCCTCGTATTTCCAAGAAGAATGTAAAGCTTGTCATGGAGTTATAAATTTAACCATTGCTTCGATTTCTACATAATATTGATAGCATAGGAAAGTAGGGATCGATCCATGAGGAAAGATTATGTCAAAAAGCTAATCTAATCCTAAATAATTTTCCTAGTCTAATTGATTGTCTCTTCTCTTTGTAATTCTAAAATAAATTAAATTTAATAAATAAAAATCTAGAAAAATACTTAATATTACTCCTAAATATTCTAGATTTAATGCTGGAAATAAAACAGTAAATAGCTATCCTAAATAAACTAGAATAATAAAAACAGAATAATAACTCAATCTTCTACTAAAAATGAAAACAGAAAATAATAAACAGAAAATTTATATTAAAAATCACAAACAGTGACCTAAACTAATATTCTTCATGTTTATAAGCTTGTAACTCCAGAATTATATCTAAGTAACTTCAGAAAAATTAAAACAGAAAATTACTTCAAAAAAATAAAGCAGAAAAGTAAATTTGAAATTAGAAAAAAAATTAAACTGCACTAATATAAATGCGAAATTAATTAACAAAATTACCCACATTTAAGGATATAATTTTTTTGACTCAATAACACCAAAAAAAAGTGAAATAAATATTAAAAATGAAATATTTAGATTTATTGAAATAAAAAAAACCTGCACATATCCAATTCACGATATAATTCTGAAAAATTATCAAATAATTTCCAAAAATACTGAAATTAAATAGAGGCAGATTAGGACACTGTATAAACTCTAGGATGGATTAGAACTTGAAAGGAACTATTTTTGTAGCCCAATTTCTAACAAATTGGTAATTAAACGATAAAACAAAATATAAATCATATCTGAAAATTATAACCACTCTAAAAATCAAAATATATCTAATCTAAAATTACCAAGACATTCCTAAAAGACTATTCTTTTGGGGGGGTAAACGGAATTTATATCAAAGCTAATAATTGAAGACCAAAAATTAACAATCTAAACAAATTAACTAAAAGCAACAAATAATTATCAAAAGATATCAAATTTATGAAAAATACTTAGCATAATCTATATCCACCATGCAAATTAATATTTATCATTAACACACAAGTTGATTTCATCCATGAGTTAAACTATAGAAGACACCCACCAGCGGATCTTCCCTATTTTTTCTTATATTATAGTTTAATTAGGTCCAGCCCTAATATAAATCCTACTAATTTGATAACCCTTACACCAGCGCAAGAATTTAATCAAACTAGAGCATTACGTATTAGAAAAATATCATCTAACGCTTTGTAACCAATTTACCAGCAAATCGATTTAACAAAGACCCAAAACTATTACATAATTAAAAGAGATAGGTTTGAGCCATCCATGATTAATTAGGATGATACTAATGCTTAAAAGACTATAACTTTTACGTATTAAAGCTCTTTAAACCATCATATGAATTCGCATTAAACTAACTAGCATGCATTCTATTAATATAATATGAATATCATGAACGATAAATACTAATCGCTATAGAATCATGAATATAAATCAACTAGACAATAAAGCATGAAACTTGTTTCAAAATAATTAATTTAGCATGGTTTCAAATAGATTATGCTGAGCACAAGAAAATTACACACTCATATTAAAATTAAAATCACAAAACTCACCCAAATAATTCATGTTTAATAATAATCTAAACAACACAAAAAAACGAGAAATAAAGCTCTACTACTTGAAGATGATGATGGGTGCCATGGAGATGGAGCTAGCCGTGGAGAGGTAGTGGCGTGGTATGTTGATGCGTGAAGCTGTTTGTTGAAGCCGTGATGATGATGATATATATATGATGAGGTTGAAGGGGTGTGATGGAAGAGGGTTAGACGTGTGGTTGGTGAGGAAAGAGGAAGATGGTGATTTTTATGGGTTGTGGCGTGATGTTATGGTTATGTGGTGTTGATGAGAAGATTGATGGTGGATGGGGCGTGGAGTGTGTTTTTATAGGGCTAGCCGTGGGTTTCTCTTATTATGGTGAGGGTGATGGTGATTAGGGTTAGTGAAAAGGGTTTTCTTCTTCCTTTCTTCCTTCTCCCTCAAGACTTCTAACTCTTAATCAACTCTTGAAACCCTAGCCCAATTAAATAATTATGAAAATAATATTTTCCATAAATTATTATTTTTGGACCGTCTTTATAGCCAAGCGTGTAAAATCCAAACTTCGACATCTTCTCTTCCCTTTTTATTTTATTAATGCCTAACCTGAAAAATATATAAAATAAAGTAAATTAGATGCAATAATATATATAATATAATCAAAAATAATTATTAAAGCCATGCATGATTTTTGGCTTAACAAATTCCCCCACACTTAGACTTTGGACGTCCTCGTGCAAAGAGATCTTAGACTCGACTTAAAAAAACCGATCCTCTTTCTTTCTTATAAAGACATGCATAACAATGATATTCATACTAGGCATTGGCTTGCTTTAAAAAGAGTTTTATTGAAAATTAATTAGTTCTTCCTCCTACAAGTGAAGAACTACTAGACATCCAACTAACATCAAAGGGTTTATTCATCAACCGCACAATATTTCCTTAATGAAATAATAAGATGAATAATTATCCATCTCTTTTAAATATGCATACACCGATCAAGAGGTCTAAAACATTTATTTTATGATAGAAAAATTGATGTACGGTATGGCTATAGAGATAATTGAACTAGGTAGAATAACTCATTGAATTGATTCTAACTTGCCTTGTATTTATTCCTTCATTTTTTTCTTATGTTTTCTTTTTTTAAGCTCCACTAGCGCACATATTCGAGGCCCATATTGGGACTTAGAAATTAAACACTCCCTATCTCACACTCACCCGAATAGAGGTGCTGGAGCAAATATTTTATTTTCATCATTACTTTTATTTATTTTAATGATTCACTAGTATGGGAAGCAAGCTTTTCAGTGGCAGTGTTGCCTCAAAGGGTAGCACCCAGTAGCGCATGCCTCAAAGAGGTACTTGTCATTCCCGACTTTAATGAGTTATTGTACTAATTCAATAGTCTAAGAAATGGGCTAGGTAATTTTTATTACCTCTGAAGCGGATATAATACATGACCAAACAAGATGAACAATCATGATAGTTACTCATTAAACAGATATATGAGGATCAACTCAAACTTCTCTGAATAATAGCTAGCATGCTCAGGAGTCTTCACTCATAGAAAAATAAACTATAAATAGCTAAGAAAAAAAAATTTTAATTAAGCAAGCCTAGCATAAACTCATATCATGCATTATTTATAAGAAATTTTTTTATTTCCAAGAATAAATACTGCAAGAATTAAATGTAGGATGTACCCCTCTACATTAATTGATGCATTGTCCCTAATACATGCAAGAAGATAGAAATAATGAAAATAAAAGCAAAATCAAATGGGTGCTTCCCTAAAAACGTTGGGTTGCCTCCCAACTAGCGCCTTTGTTTACTGTTGTTGGCTCAACGCCATGAAACTCCTGGATCCCCTAGTTGGATCTCTTCCACTAGATCATCATTAATCTGGTAGGGTACTTTTTGAAACTCAGCATGATCAAGACTCTTAGTAAGCACAATCAAAAATTCATCTTTATTGGATAAGTCATAAATGTCTTGGAGCAACACAGCAATAACATCAAGTGCATACATGTAATTTACATCAGCAAGGAATCTCATGGCATCAAAACTATTAAATTTAATCACTTCACCATCAAATTGCATAGTTAATATTCCTTCATGCACATCAATTTTAGTCCTAGCTGTTTTCAAAAATGGCCTGCCAAGCAAGATGGGAATATCATGACATGCATCACCCATGTTCATTACATAAAAATCAGCAGGAAACATAAGTTCATTCACTTGGACTAAGACATCCTCTAACACTCCATCTAGGTAAATACTGCTCCTATTAGCTAACTGAAGCACTACACTAGTTTTCTTTAACTTTCCTAAGTTCAGTTTGTCATAAACAGACCTAGGCATAACATTAATGGAAGCACCCAAATCAAGCATAGCCTTATCAAAGTAAAGATTTCCTATCGTACAAGGAACAGAAAACACACCTGGGTCTTTGCCACTTAGGGGGAAGTTTCCTTTGAAAAACTGCAGACACATTTTCACCCACACTTACCTTTTCATTCCCTACTAACTTTCTTTTAGTAGTACATAATTCTTTGAAGAACTTAGCATAACGAGGCACGTGTTTAATAGCATCAAGGAGAGGTATGTTAATCTCTACCTTCTTTAATGTCTCTAAGATCTCTTGGTTAGCCTCATTCACCTTAGAAGTACGGCTTCGAAATCTACTAGGAAAGGGTGGAATTGACTTATAAGGTTCTCTTTTCTTCTCTCCTATTTCCCTAGTAGTCTGATTAGAATCTATATTTAACTTTGGTTTAGCTCCTTTGACCTCTAACTCAAGCTCAACCTCTCTACTCTTCCTAGGCTCTTGTAAATCTTTCCCACTCCTAAGTATTATGTCACAAACATTCTCCTTAGGGTTAGGGTAAGGCAGAGATGGTAACCTATTTTGCATTTGAGCCTTCAAGTTGCCAACTATGATATCAGTTACAGTTTGTTTCTCTTGAACCTGCTTAAGAATTGTCTCCAAAATTTGGAACCTATCATCCATCTTCTTAAGGACTTATTCTAGTAGGAAGTTAGTCCTATCTTGATTAGAAGGTTGACGAGACGTTTGGTCAAAATCAGGTGGATTGGTTTGAGGACCATACCTAAGGTTAGGGTGGTCTCTCCATCCTTCATTATAGGTGTTAGAATAGGGGTCATACCTCCTTTGACCTTGGTTAGAATAGACAGCATTAACATCACCCTCTTGAAGTGTAGGACATGTATTAGTAGGATGCCCCTCTAGACAACAAATGCTACATATGACTAATTTTTGTACTCCCCTAGTAATAAGTTTATTCAACATAGCAATAATATGAGATAACTGACTCTCTATAGATGAACTAGAACCAGTCTCATTAACCCTTTTAATCTGTGACTCCCTAGCACCAAACTGCTGAGTATTTTGGGTGATTAGATTGAATAAATTTCTAGCATCTGCTGGAGTTTTATTAACTAGAGCCCCCCACTAGCAGTATCAACTGTATTACGATCCATAGGAAGCAAACCCTCATAAAAATATTGAATCAACAACTGTTCAGTTATTTGATGTTGGGGACAGCTGGCACAAAGTTTATTAAATCTTTTCCAATACTCACAAAAAATTTCCCCATTCATTTGTTTGATATCACATATATCCTTCCTAATAGATCCAATTTGGGATGCTGGAAAAAATTTCTCTAAAAATGATTTATGCAATGCAGTCCATGTAGAGAAAGATCCAGCAGGCATGTAACACAACCAATCTTTAGCATTACCAAGCAAAGAAAAAGGAACAGCTCTCAACCTAATTTGGTCTTCGGGAATCCCCTCAGGCACCATAGCAGAGCATGTAATAAGAAATTCACTAATATGACGGTATGAGTTCTCTCCAGCTAATCCATGAAACTTGGGTAACAGGTTGATGAATCTAGAGTTTAGTTTTAGAGGTTTATCTAATGCAGCATAAGTAATGGACATAAGTTGGGTTTCTAAGTTAGGGGTAGCAAGTTCCCGAAGAGTGGACATTCTTATGTCTTTAATCTCAAGACTTACTGGCTTAGGGCAACCTTCTTTGTTTTTAGCTTCTAACGTTTGCTCTCTGTCCTTTCCAATTTCCTTACCACTTCTTAATTTCATACACTACGGGCAATCTACAAAAATTAAAATACTAGAGTTAAAGCAGAACAATAAACGTAACAAAATTAAACAGAAGTAAACTAATGATTTTATTCTCTTTCTCCGGCAACGGCACCAAAATTTGTAAAGCTTGTTGTGAAGCTACAAATTTAATCACTACTTCGATATCTAAATAATATTGATAGCATAGGAAAGTAAGGATCGATCCCCGAGGAAAGATTATGTCAAAAAGTTAATCTAATCCTAAATAATTTTACTAGTCTAATTGATTGTCTCTTCTCTTTGTAATTCTAAAATAAATCAAATTTAATAAATAAAAATCTATAAAAATACTTAATATTACTCCTAAATATTCTAGATTTAATGCTGAAAATAAAACAGTAAATAGCTATCCTAAATAAACTAGAATAATAAAAACAGAATAATAACTCAATCTTCTACTAAAAATGAAAACAGAAAATAATAAACAGAAAATTAATATTAAAAATCACAACAGTGACCTAAACTAATATTCTTCATGTTTATAAGCTTGTAACTCCAGAATTATATCTAATTAACTTCAGAAAAATTAAAACAGAAAATTACTACAGAAAAATAAAGCATAAATCTGAAATTAGAAAAAAAATTAAACTGCACTAATATAAATACGAAATTAATTAACAAAATTAGCCACATTTAAGGATATAATTTTCTGGACTCAATAATACCCAAAAAAACATGAAATAAATATTAAAAACACAATATTCAGATTTATTGAAATTAAAAAACCTGCACATATCCAATTCATGAAATAATTCTAAAAAATTATCAAATAATTTCCAAAAATTCCAAAATTAAATAGAGGTAGATTAAGACACTATATAAACTCTAGGATGGATTAGAACTTGAGAGGAAGTATTTTTTTAGCCTAATTTCTAACAAATTGGTAATTAAACGATAAAACAAAATATAAATCAAATCTGAAAATTATAACCACCCTAAAAATCAAAATATATCTAATCTAAAATTACCAAGACACTCCTAAAATACTATTCTTTTGGGGGGGTAAACAAAATTTATATCAAAGCTAATAATTGATGAACAAAAATTGACAATTTAAACAAATTAACTAAAAGCAACAAATAATTATCAAAAGATATCAAATTTATGAAAAATACTAAGCATAATCTATATCCAACATGCAAATTAATAATTATCATTAGCACACAAGTCGATTTCATCCATGAGTTAAACTGTAGAAGACACCCACCAGCGGATCTTCACCGTTTTTCCTTATATTATAGTTTAATTAGGTCCATCCCTAATATAAACCCTACTAATTTGATAACCCTTACACCAGCGCAAGAATTTAGTCAAACTAAAGCATTACGTATTAGAAAAACATCATCTAATGCTTCGTAACCAATTTACCAGTAAATCGATTTAACAAAGACCCACAACGATTACCTAAGAGATAGGTTTGAGCCATCCATGATTAATTAGGGTGATACTAATGCTTAAAAGACGATAACTTTTACATATTAAAGCCCTTTAAACTATCATATGAATTCGTATTAAACTAACTAGCATGCATTCTAATTAATATAATACAAATATCATCAACGATAAATAATAATCGCTATAGAATCATGAATATAAATCAACTAGACAATAAAGCATGAAACTTGTTTCAAAAGAATTAATTTAGCATGGTTTCAAATAGATTATACTAAACACAAGAAAATTACTCATTCATATTAAAATTAAAATCACAAAATTCACCCAAATAATTCATGTTTAATAATAATCTAAACAACACAAAAAAAAAGAGAAATAAAGCTCTACTACTTGAAGATGATGATGGGTGCCGTGGAGATGGAGCTAGCCGTGGAGAGGTAGTGGCGTGGTATGTTGATGCGTGAAGCTGTGTGTTGAAGCCGTGATGATGATGATATATATATGATGAGGTTGAAGGGGTGTGAAGGAAGAGGGTTAGGCGTGTGGTTGGTGAGGAAAGAGTAAGATGGTGATTTTTATGGGTTGTGGCGTGATGTTATGGTTATGTGGTGTTGATGAGGAGATTGATGGTGGATGGGGCGTGGAGTGTGTTTTTATAGGGTTAGCCGTGGGTTTCTCTTATTATGGTGAGGGTGATGGTGATTAGGGTTAGTGAATAGGGTTTCCTTCTTCCTTTCTTCCTTCTCCCTCAAGACTTCTAGCTCTTCTCCAACTCTTGAAACCCTAGCAAATAATTATGGAAATAATATTTTCCATAAATTATTATTTTTGGACCGTCTTTAAAGCCAAGCGTGTAAAACCCGAATTTCGACGTCTTCTTTTCCCTTTTTATTTTATTAATGCCTAACCTGAAAAATATATAAAATAAAGTAAATTAGATGCAATAATATATATAATATAATCAAAAATAATTATTAAAACCGTGCATGATTTTTGGCTTAACAAAGAAAATACGGTGGTAACATCCCACTTCGATTTTTCTACTGTCACGTAGGTTAATATTAGAAATAAAGAAGAAATTACAAATTTGAAGTGTTACAAAGTGGTATCAGAGTGCAGGTTAACTGACCTGAAGGCTCGCCTAAAAGATTGTGCTTAGGAATTAAAAAAAATGCAAAATTAAAACCTATAGACCTAAGGACTGCTTGAAGTGTGTGTGTAGGACGAAAAAAGGGGGCATGTCTGCATATGCTTACTCTTTTGTGATCATGTATCTGATTTGGACCTATTAATGAATAGCATGAATGTGATTCGCCATTGCGGGTGTGTGGGGTAGCGTGGCCGTTATTAGAGAATGGGAAAGATACCCAGAGTTAGTTTGACTGGCTACTTAGAGCAGGTTGAGACTTTTATTCATTGGAGGTTAGAGGGGATCGTGAACGACTATCTGAGGTTTGGGCACAATTAGGCCATATTATTCCTCCTAACCTTCTTAAAGTGATCCAGTGTGGCGTTACCGGGTTAGGGAGCTTTACCATCAGAATAAGTTGTTCAACTTCATCGAAGATGTTGCTTCTGTGACTGGGAACCTATAGGGTAGGATTTAGAAGGGCTAGTGAACCACCTCATAGATGTGGGACCCTACGATTAACCTCCCACCCTTGATACTAAAGATGAGACGCCACTACCCCCAGTGGAGGAGGATACTGAAGAGTAAGAGTCTGCAGAAGAAAACGCGCTTATGGAGGGGGATGAGAACAGAGAAAGGAACCTATTGAGGAGGGAAACCTTAGGGAGGAACCCTTAGATGAGGATGACCTGGAGAAAGACCCTATGGAAGAGGAAGGCCCAGAAGAAGACCCCGACGAAGAGCCCTTAGAAGAGGAGGACCCTCCCGAGGAAGAGCCCTTATATGAGGAGGACCTTGAGGAAGAGCATCTAGTAGAGGAAGACCTGAAAGATACCCACTGGAAGCAGGGAAGGTACGGTAGGATGTGTTGTGGTACCTACCCAATAGAAGCCCCTGAACAGTAGATGCTAACAGTTGCTAGAAGTTTTGTTTTTAAAGGCTATGATGTTTATTTTTTTCCTTTTGCTAGTGAGTATGAACTAGGAAGTTTTGTTAAAGTGCTTATGTAATGAAATTATTGATGTGTGGAACAGTCACCATTTCAAATCTATGCATTAGAACTTTATTGAGTTATATGGATGGAACTATTTGTTATAATTGGCTGAGAATTGTGAATTTAGGTTATATATGTATTTATATGTGAATGTTGTTAGTGTTAATGAGATGTGCACATGTGAAGAAGAGACTGGGCCACATGAGTGTGGCAAGTGAATACGATTGTGAACAAAACTGTGTGTTTGTTGTGGATGATAATGTGGCATGAGATGCCTTATTAAACCATAGTAGCACGTGTGTAGTGAACTATTAGGAACGTAACTAAACTCAACTTGGTCCAAGCTCAACTGAGAGATGTCTTATTTCATTCTGGTGCTACGCATTCCATTATTTCTGTCAAGCTGGTTAAGACACTAGGGTTCGTTCCAACCCATAGACCCCCTCTACTGTCTGTGACTCTCCCTGATGAAAAGACTGTAAAAAGTGATGAACTGTATAAGGACTACCCCATCTAGATGTATGAACACAAGTTTCTGGCAGACCTATATAAGTTGAGTTGACTTATTTCTGTGTCATTTTAGAGATAGACTAGTTAGTGAAGTATCAGGCCCAAATAAATTGTCTAAAACAAAGAATCACGCTTAGGGGGCCCAACGGAGACAACTAGTTCACAAAGGGAACATCTCGAGGGCTGGAATGAAACTTATCACCGTGATGAAAACCCACAAATGATTAGGATAAGGATGCGAAGGATTCCTATGTAATGTAGTGGAAATCGAGGCTGCTAAGCTATCCCTTTAAGACATCCTAATAGTTCGAGAATTTTCGGATGTTTCTTCGGAGGAGATTCCTAGCATGCCACCCCTTAGGGAAGTAGAATTTTGTATTGATTTTGTGCCAGGAGTAACTCCTATCTTTAAAGCACCTTATCGAATAGCATCGGCGGAACTTAAGGAGTTAAAGACTCAGCTTGATGAATTGTTAGAAAAGGGTTATATCCAGCCCAGTATGTCTCCATAGGGAGCCCCGGCATTGTTCGTGAAAAAGAAGGATGGAACCCTGAGGTTCTGCATAGATTATAGGGAATTGAATAAGATCACGATCAAGAGTCGTTACCCTTTTCCTAGGATAGACGACCTCTTTGGCCAACTTAAAGGTGCGAGGACCTCTTTGATCAACTCTAGATCAAGGATGAAGACATACTTAAGACTGTTTTCGCATCAGATATGGGCATTATGAGTTTATAGTGATGCCTTTTGGGCTTAAGAATGCCCCGGCGACATTTATGGACCATGAATAGGGTCTTTAAATCTTATCTGGATCAGTTTGTAATGGTATTTATAGATGACATCCTAATTTACTCAAGGACTTCAGAAGAACATACCCACCATTTGAGAATCGTTCCAGAGGTACTGAGGAAGAACGAGTTGTATGCCAAGTTGAAAAAGTGTGAGTCTTGGTTAGGTCAAGTGGCATTTTTGGGGGAACTAGTTCCAAATAAGAGAGTCTCTATGGATCCCTATAAGATAAAGGCTATAACGAAGTGGCCAAGACCTAAGAATCTGACAGAGGTGAGAAGCTTCTTGGGCTTGGCAGGGCAGTATAGTAGGCTCGTTCAGAATTTCTCAAAGATTACCACTTCCCTCACCAATCTAACAAGGAAGATTACCAAGTACGAGTGGACAGATCAGTGTGAGAAAGCCTTCCAAGAATTCAAGAAGAGGCTGATGAATGCATCTATATTAGCCTTACCCACTAGTGATAAGGACTCTGTGGTGTAAAGTGATGTGTCTAAAAATGGATTAGGGTGCGTGCTGATGCAGGATGATCGTGTCATAGCTTATGCCTCGCGACCAAAGACTCACGAGCGAAACTACTCGACTCATGATTTAGAACTAGCAGTTGTAGTGTTTGCGCTGAAAATTTGAAGACACTACTTGTATGGGTGCACTGCGAGATCTTCACTTATCACCAACGTTTGAAACCTTGTTCTCGTAAAAGGACCTGAACCTGAGGCAGACGAGGTGGTTAGAATTCCTTAACGACTATGATGTAAACTTCTAATATCACCCTGGGAAGGCGAATGTAGTAGTGGATGCATTGAGTCATAGGCCAAACCACACTCTTAATAGTTTGTTGACACTACCTAGGGATTTATGCGCAGATTTTAAGAAACTAGAGCTCAATGTGATGACAAGGGTAACTAGACCTATACTATATACAATGAAAATACATCCTACTCTGATTGAGGAAATTAGAGCCACCCAGAACACGAATCTGCAGTTAGATAGGATCAAGACAAAGGTATTAGTAGGAAAGGCACATGGGTTCGTGATCCATGAGGATGGGACGCTAAGGTTTCAGAATCAGGTATGTGTCCCTGCCATATGGAAACTCAAAAGGAAAATCCTAGATGAAGAACACAACACCGCCACATTCCATTCACCCTAGAGGGAACAAGCTATACAAGGATCTGAAACGAACTTTCTGGTGGAGCAATATGAAACAAGAAGTGGTGGACTATATAGCGAAATGTCTTACGTGTCCACGAGTCAAAGTCGAATGCCAAAGACCGGTAGGACTCTTATAACCCTTAGAAATTCTTGAGTGGAAATGGAATTCGGTCTCTATGGACTTTGTAGTAGGACTACCATCCACTCAAAGGAAGAACAACACAATATGGGTCATGTGGATCGACTCACGAAGATTACTCACTTCATAGCCATGCAAAACACATGGATGTTAGATCACCTGGTTGGAGCCTCTCTGGAGGACATAGTGCAGTTGCATGGTATACTGAGCTCTATAGTGTTAGATTGTGATACAAGGTTCCAATCGGGATTCTGGTAGAAGTTACAAGAGGCGTTCGGGACACTGTTGCGCTTCAGCATGGCCTTTCACCCAGCCACAGATGGACAAATGAAGAGAACCATTCAAACCCTGGAGGCTATGCTACGAGCATGCGTTTCGAACTTTAAGCAAGCTTGGGATGAGCACCTAACGCTGATCGAGTTTTCTTACAACAACAGCTAGCATGCCAGCATCATGATGGCCCTATATGAAGCGTTGTATGGCTGACGGTGCAGGACTCCATTGTGTTAGCAGGAGATTAACAATGCCCTGATGATTGGACTAGAACTGATTCAGGCAACTACTTAGAAAGTCAGAATAATCTAGGAACGGATGAAAGCGGCCCAGAGTGGATAGAAGAGTTATGCTGACTGAAGACACAGACCCTTAGAGTTTGAGGTGGGAGACTAAGTCTTCCTACAAGTGTCTCCAACAATGGGCATTATAAGATTTGACGCGATGAGCAAGCTTAGCCCTACATATATCGGGTTGTAGCCTATTATACAATAGGTTAGGGAAGTGGCATATCGTTTGGAACTGCACCTGAGCTCCCAGGGTACAAAATGTCTTTCATGTGTCGCAATTGTGCAAGTATGTCCCTGACCCATCCCATGTTATCACGCCAAATCCCATACAATTGAGGGAATATTTGTCTTACGAGGAACAACCAGTTCGCATCCCATACAATTGAGGGAAGACAGTGCCCCTAGTAAAAGTTCTATGGGCAAATCATGAAGTGTCGGAAGCCACATGGGAACCAGAGCAAGATATGCGAACAAAGTACTCCCACCTATGTTAATGAGCAGGTGTGTGTGAAGTTTAGAGGACGAAACTTCCTTTAACGGTGTAGAATGTGAAACCTCGGATATTTTTTACTTATATATATATATATATATATATATATATATATATTTGTTTGATTAATTTTTAATTAATGCGTTCTTGGCCGATCTAATATGCTTGAGCTCATAGTGTTTATTTCGGGATGATTTTGGTAGAACAATTGAATGGTTATGGTAGAGTAGTCAGACGTCCACAAAGGTTCCTAGACGTTGTGGGTTCGAGACTTGATATCTCTACTCTTTTTTTTCCTTCTTAGAAAAAAGGAAAAGGGGAGGGAAAATTGATGAGGAGCCTTGGGGAAGAGGGGAGAAACCCTAGCTTTCTTTTTTTTAAAATTTTTCCCTCTCTCTCTCTTCCTCCTCTCTCTCTCACGCCGCTCTCTCTCTCTCTTCTCTCTCTCTCTCTCTCTCTCTCTCTCTCAACTGGCCACTCTCTCTCTCACACACACATCCATTCTCTCTCTTTTATTGCCATTCTCACCCTTATTAGTTCCGCTTTGAAGTCGTTCGGAGAGGAGTATCAAGTTGGGGATCAATCTGACTCAAGGTTCTCCTTTGTTGCGAACTATTTCGAGGTAAAGATTCACCCATTTGTTATGGTTGAGTTATTTGATGATTAGAGATGGTGAGTTTTGGGGCAAGGGTGATATATTCATGTCGGGAAAGGATTTCCATTGAGATTAGTGGAAGATAAGCTTAAAGGACATAGTATAAACACTATTATGCTCATCCAGTTTTAAGGTAGATTTCACGAATTTTCTAGGAATAAAGTGGATCTCTAAAAATCATGAAAAAATTATGGTATATAGATTTCTGTGTCCTATGAATGCAAATTTTGAATTTTAAGAATCAGAGTGAAAACAAACAAGTTATGACTAAATTATTAAGACTGTGTGAAACTATCAGTAACTGAGATAGTTTAGAAAATTTAGGAAATTCGAACTAGTTTGACTCGGATTTTTCCCATGGTTAAGTTGTAGTTCACCATTTAACCTTTCCAAATTGGCTTAATCATAAAATTTTGACATTGGGAGTGGAAGTTATGGCACCGAAAAGTTGGGGGAAAAATCTGGGAGCGAACTAGGCAGTGAGCTGTAATGGTGTCTGTGGAGTTTTTTAATATTCATAACTTCCTAAAAACATTTAATTGATGGTTGGACTTGGATTGTTTGGGGGGGCCTTAGAATTGTTAGGGTTCATGTTGGCAGTCGGGTGAACCAATGTTGTGGAGATTAGGACTAATGGAACACTCTGTATGGTAGAATTTTGGGGTAGAACGCTACTGGTTCGAAATCAGAATATCCCTCAACTTTAAAAATTCACCCATGACATTATACTAGTCCAACAATTATGAAATTTTTGTGGCTGTTAGGCCAAGATGTCCTTTATACTATGGCTTTTAAATCAAGGGAATCAGATCTAGCTTGAGAAAACTATGGAGCAATTATTGGGACTACACAGATCTAGGTAGTTAGTGATAATACAAAATTTTTAGGGAATTTCACCTTATAGTTGATAGAATCTAGAGAAACACTAAACATGGAAGTTATAGGGGACGAGCTGAGATCTTTAAATTTCAACATCAGGACCACAAGTTATGCCCTCTGAAAGTTGGATCTAGTTTCTAACGTAAGCTGGGAACTGGATTAGTCACATTTTGGAATCCCTAAAGTCGTTTAAAAGCCTTAGAAAATTTTTCTAAGCAAAGGATGGACTATAGATATGTCTTGTAAAAAATTGGGGGCCAGGTATGGATGTTGTCTTAGCCCAGGTACAGATCATTAGGCCCGAGCTAGGAAACCAAGCCTGTAAGTTGCGGATAACTAGGTTACAAACATGCCCTAACCCTTCCCTGAGTATCTCTTGAAAAATGTGACCTGTGAGTATGCTTGAAAGGTGTTTTGAATGTGTTTTGTGTTGATGTTCGGGCATTTTCCCGAGTGAATATGAATTGAGATATTTCCTGTGATTTATGTCCAAACGTTTTGCTAAATCTGTGAGTGCATAGGTTATTGGGCTGATTGTGTTGCGAAAATGATGTGGAAATGTTTTGAGACCATAATGGGTTGGGTTGGGATGTGTATGTTGATTAAAGATCAAGGTTACCTATAAATGTGTAAATAATTGGCCGGATGGGTAAGAATGAGAAGTTATGTTCTTGTGTTATTGAAGGTCATTAGCCTTCCCCGGGTAAAGTGCATGCATGTGAGCGACCACGTGCCTCCTTGTGGAAGGACGTGGGCTAGGTTAGCAGTAACCGTCCCTATCGACGGCAGGCCAGGTATAACCATCCAAGTAGACGGTAGGCTAGGGTATTGTAAAGCGGCTGCGCTAAACCCAAATGCTGGCCATGAGACCCGCGGGTTCGCTCACCCTTGGGAACCTGAAACGGAATAAATGGAACTTGAGATATTATATGCTTCTGTTGAGGATATATAAGTACTTGTACTGCGCTTGTTGTTCCCCCCCTAAAATGGTTTGAAATGAATTTGTGTACGTGTTTTGACTGTTAGGGGTGATTGTTATTGAGTTAATCTCTTTTTTTCAAAATGTTTTGTTTTCAGGTTAGTGCGCGAGCATAGGGATGGAAACTCGAATTAGTGCAAGGCCGTGAAATAAGATTTAGTTGAATTCATTCAGTTTCTATTTAGACTTATTTTACGAATTGTGGTTCAGCTTGGACTTTGTTATATTAGTGTAAGACTCGAACTGATGTTATGATTTGAGAATATAGCTGCATTAGAGTCTTGATTGATACTCATCCTGGTATTTCCAAGATGGAAATACGGCGGTAATACTCCACTTAGGTTTTTCCGCTGCAACGTAGCTTAATATTAGTAATAAAGAAGAAATTAGAAATTGGGGGTTACACAAATATTTTTTCTCTATTACAAGCTCCATCAATATTTAGGAAGCAATCAATTTGGATGATTCGGATAAGACCAATTTCTTCAAAGGATATAGCCTTCTTTGGGATGAACCAGAAGGAAAAGTTGGTCATATGACCTGCTAGACCGTATCTAGGCCTCATAAAATGCATATTTGAGTATTCCATCTAGGAGATTCACTAAATTCTTCAAGTTTAGGAATAACATCGTTGACTAGGTTGGATTCGATTTCGTTTATATTGAGTTCTTCTCTAATCTTATTGATTTCAACATCAGCTTCCATCTTTCAAATTTTTATTCAGTTTTTTCCTAAATTCTTCTAAAGGAATAACATTAAGATCTTCTAGTTTAATTAGGTTCATTTGTTGATAAATTTTTTCTTCCCATTGGACATTATTTGTCTTTTCACTATCATCAGATAATACTTATTGCTTTTCTATTATTGCACCCATAATGTTGTTTAATTATTCTGGATTTTGTTATTTATCAAATATATTTTGTAATTTCTCAAAATTATACTACTTATATTCCATCATGTTCTGCTTTTTCTACCCTTTCAGATGGTTTTTTAGTTGATTTTTCTCTTGCTGCTTTTTCGATATTTATGTCTTGCAAAGGAAATGGATTTTTGTTTTTTAGATTTTGAAAATGATATTTATGCTGAAATGAAGTACTATGCTTCAATCAGATTTTTCATTATGCCTAACATCATTAACTAAAAATATATAGATTACAGACAATTGCTTCTTTATCTCCTGAACTTCAATCTTAATTTTTCCAAATTTTGCCTTTAGTTCTAGAATTATATTAGTGATATTATAGTTTAATTACATTGCTACCGAAGTGCGTCCTTCTGCTGTGCGCACAATATGCGAATAATTAGGAGTAGGGTAAGTAGATGTTGATTCAAGCATTAACTGTGGTTAATTATCTTAATTAATTATTAATTAAATCAATCATTTTTGGCCACGTGACCCTAACACAAGTTTAACAACGGCTTTAAGTAGTACTAATGAGAATAATGTTGTATGCACAAAATTAAAATTTTCAAAAGTAAGGCCCTATTCTTTTCAGTGGGAAATTATGGGTATGGGATGGGTGAGTGTGGAAAAGGGGGGGAAGGAGTGGGTGAGAGTTGGTAAGAGTGGCATTTTTTTTTTAAGTGTGAGAAAGGGGGGAAGGAGTGGGTGAGAGTGGGCAGGAGTTGAAAGGAGTTGAATGAAGTTAGGGAGTTGAATGAAGGAGTGTGGGAAAGAGGGGGAAGAAGTGGGTGAGAGTGGGAAGGAGTGATATTTTGTTTAAGTGTGGGAAAGAGTAGGAAGAGGGGGGAAAGGGTGGGTGGGTGTGGGAAGGAGTGGGTTGAGTTCATTAAACCACGAAAAGAACAGCGCCTAAGTCTTAAGGATTGGGGTAAAATTTACAAATATGAAAAGTTTTGAGAAAGTTTTTAAGGATTGGGGTAAAATTTACAAATATGAAAGGTTTTGGGTACTATCTACAAAGCTCAATAGTGACTTGGCCCCTAGAAGGTTATTGCATGATAGTTAAATGGCTCCAGCAGTTCAATTTCAAAAACGTAGGCCCTGTAAATTCGATCACTATAATTTGATGGTCCAAATTGTAAATGATTCTCAAAAACACTCGATGGAGATTAGGCTTTGGTAGTACATTTGGGTTGGGACAACTATGAATTTGAAAAAGCTAGAGAGACTCCAAGGTATCCTACTAGTGATCCATCGGATTGTCATGCTAATTTTTATTCATATGGTTAGTTTAGGGACCCACATGCTCAACCATACCATTTTGTTCTTAATTGTGCTCCTATTTGGTGTGATTATTATAAACCTTCCGATCATGATATTAACAGTCATTCATATCACTTTAATGCTGCTCATTGTGCAAATCTTGAAATGATGATGAACGATATGATGAAAAAAACTGATTGAGGCTATGAAGGAGAACATGCTTCACTATTTTAATCAATTGAGAGTGATAATGTGTGTGAGCCTAACTTTAGTCTAGGATCTCCAAAGCATGAGCTTAATCTTGATGATGATTTTGTTTACACTATTTCCCTAGGTTCAACTATCAAATAGATACACCGTTTACCAACCCGGGGAATAGATTGACCTTCTGATATCTACATTGTCGGACATTCCATCTAAGACTCGCAGCCCTAGAGATGTCATTGATGATGTCTTAATTAAACCCAACCAACTTATTCCTTTTGCTCAAATTTACGAATTTGAGGGTGAAGAAGTAAAGAGTGATGATATTCGCGGATAAATGGAACGACTGGTATGAGGACATTTGTTGGCATGATGATTATATAGAGGATGAAGATATTATTTCCGAAGAGTCATGTGCAGAGCATGAGATTGATGTAAGCTCCTCTAATTTAAAGTTAGTGAATCCCACTTCTCCTAGGTTCATTGAGCTGATCCATACCCCATACCTTTAGACCATTCCAACCCCACCATTTTGTGACCACTTCTTTGATGCTCCTGAGTTCCCTATTTTAGGTTTTGTTGCTCATATTGGTGTTGCTAATAATTTTAACTATATTTTTGAGCATATAGAGATTACGAGAATTAAGGACTTGGGTGATGAATTTAAACATGTAATGTTCCCTAGAATGAGCATTTAAGACAATTATGATATTTATAAGTCGCTGTCTTATTCCTCTCTAGCATGTGTGGTCACTTATATTGCTAATAATTGGGCTCGTAAGTTTGACAAGTTGAAATGAGCCCTGACTTGTGTGGATCCATGCTTATTTTTCTCTTTCGTCCACTTCTTTGGGATATTTTCCAAGGCATTTTATAGGCCCCTGAGAGCTTGGATGAGACTTGATAGGAAGCAGTAGCTTGAGATTGATGGAGAGTGTCTGATGCTCCATCAGCCACATAGTGATTTTGTACGGGTGATGAGGTAGCTTGGGTAAGTATTCGACCTGGTAACATTATTTGTACTCACTTATATATGTTGTATATTGAGTAGTGTCTTATGTTGTTTTTCATTTTCTTTTAATTTTGTGTCCTTGAGGCTCCTCTTTTCTGTACAATATGGACATTATGTGATTTCAATGTAGGGGAGGGGAAGCCATCCCCCAAAAATTTTTGAAAAAAACAGAGACGAATTTCTTTTTTAAAAAAACAAAAGATCTTCTATTTTTGTATGATTTCGGGAATTTGTACTAACTTGATTGACTTCGACCTCTTGCGACTTAAAATTAGGTGGTACATGAGTAATTTGTAGATGAGAGGTCTTCGTTCAAGATGAGACCATCTTTGAGATCTTAGTTCAAGATGAGACCATCTTTGCCTAGTTCTAAACCTATCATTTCCTTATAAATTTGAGTCTAGTCCTTATTTGTATATCACCATTGTCTTAGGATTTTAGGCGTCCATAGTTGATTCTCCCACCTGTCTTTTATTTTGTTTTTACTTTTATTTAGCTAAAAAGTTAAAAAAAAAATCATAATAAGAGAAAGTTGAGAAAGAAAATAGAAAAAAACTAAACTAGAAAAAGTCATAAAGTCGGGAATAACAAGTGTCCCTTTAAGGCATGTACTATTAGGCGCTATCATTTGAGGCAATACTACTATTGAGAAAGCTTTCTTCCCAAATCAGTGAGTCAATAAAGAGGTCATGGGATTGAGTTAAACTCTAGTTGGCCTAGCTCCTATGGTGATTTCACAATTGCACACTGAGCAATGGGTTGGGTTCACTACTGTGATGGTATGTTCAGTGAAACTAGTGTGTTGGTGTCATTAACAGGGCTAAGAGGCTCAACATGTATCTTTTGTTTGTGTATAGGATAATACCTGAGTTACAAGGGCGATCTTATTAGTTGAGTGTGTACAATTTTTCATATGCATCTTACTCGTCCACCAGAGGAAACCTAGGTTAAAGGACTTGTTGCACGTGCTAAGTGCAGCAGTAACTCCTGCGAAAGTTAGTTAGGTGCCTTAGATTTTTCTTTTCTTTTATTTTACTCAAGGACAAATAAAATCTAGGTATGGGGATATTCGTTTAGTCACCAAAAGTGACTAAATAGATGCATATTATTGCTTAGTTTTTACTCGTAATAGAGACTATTTTTGGATTTTATTTGGTTTTTTTAATGTTTATGCAAGAATAATGATTTGATGAAATATTATTGTCATTAACTTGGAGTGCAAGACTAATTGGAACATATTTTGGAAAGTTGTAGCCAAGTGAAATTTGCAAATCAAGTGGAGTACGATCAATTTCCTAATTGTGATGGTTTACCTAAAATTGATGAAGAGCAGAAAATAAAAAACCTACTCCAATTAAAATTTGGAAAGTAAAAACATGATATCACTACTATAAAAGGAGGCCATGGGTACCATAATTCATTAATCAGTTCATCATCGTCGTTCCTCAGGTTTTAGTTTAGATTTTAGGAGTAAATTAGTTTAATTCTCTCTCAAGATCTTTGATTCAAATACGTAGATTTAATTCAAGTTTGAGTTTTCATTAATCTACTCAATTTAACTTTTAGTTTCTACTTTCAATTCGTTGGTAATTTCTTTACTCCCTCTCTCCCCCCTCTCACTCTCTCTCTTCCTCTCGCTTCTTGATTGAAGTTTGCTACTTTTTAAATCATTCAGCTAAATTACATGTTAATAGTTATTACATCCAAACATGTTTAGGTTATATTCATTTTCTATTAGTTAAAAGATTCTGCTTTGGTTATTCACTGCTTTCAGTCCAATTAACATGGGATAGTTTTAAGTTGTAGTGGCCTAAATTCAACCTTGTCCTCATAGATTCCACCCTTATGTACTGTGGCTAAAACCCGTACACTTGGGGTGAAACTTCATATCCTTTTTGGATTGTAACAACTTTTTATAGAAATCAGAACATGCAAGTTAGCCTTGCATAGCAGCCGATACTCTATCCTATGTGATGTTCTACTTGCGCCTAAAATTCACTAGAATAATGTTACTATATGGGTTTCATTGACTTTGGGTTTAATTTGGTTCTTTTCATGGCATTGAAGCCTAGTTGTTTTTTAAAAAGCACCTTCTGTTTTGGTTCTCCTTTTATTAGAAATGGTTTGCCTATAATAGATTTAAATATTAGTTCCATCAATTCATGTGTTTGTCTTTCATATTTTTCTTATTCATATAACTAGGGTTATGCAAAAGACTTATTATGCTACATTAAGCCACTTGGGCCCTAATTGCAAGTATTAGATAGCTACAAGCTCACTAAGGTCTACACTGGCAATCAAGTGAATTAGCAGTGTTTGGGGACACATAAATGTGTTGAAATTCATGCACCCGTGCTCAGCAAGGTTAGTAGGGGTAGCCCGCGCTAGCTAATTAGTGATGGGGGCACCATCATGCCTTTTATTGTCACTGGTCATCAACCATGATGTCTAGGTATGTAGTGACTACCGAGCTACACAAGGGAAGCAAAGAGATGGGACAGATAGGGCAAGAGAGGAGATGTGAACATGTAAAAAAATATGGTACATTATGTTCTAGGGTAAAAGAATTAGAAATATCACCCGATCACCCCTATATCTCTCTCACTCTATTAACTACTTATTTTTATATAAAATATTTATCAATGAAATTAATTAGATTAACAAACTATTTCTTTAAGTATTATGCATATTATTTATTCTAAAAAAATTGATTATCTATCTATGAGTAAAAACTAATTGGTATTAGTTAGCTCAATTAGCAAAATCTTTGGGAGTTGTTACTTGAGACCTAGGTTGAAATTCGATCTGTACTAGCCTTTCTTCTCATTCTAACCCAAAAAAAGTTAAAACTAACATAGATTATTTCCCTTCTCTCCTCTATCTTCGAATCCCCCCAATCTCTCTCCAAAAGCCTGTTACTATCTTTATCGAAGGAAAAAAAAGCTGATTAACTAAATTAATTAGATCAAAGAAAATATTTCTAAAAGTATTATCTATATCATTTATTTCCCTCTATTAATTGAGTTGTCTAACTTTGATTTTTGTTTCTAAAACACGTATTCAAAGTTGAAAAGTGTCATGTTGCCTTCGTTATCCTTAATGCAAAAAATAAGTGCATGACATGTGGAACGATGAAGGAGTTAAAGGTGAAAACAAACTTACCTATACTCTTCTTTAGGGATTCTAATGAAGTCCTTTTGGAAAGTGAGAAAGAAAGGAACAAATGTCACAGACAAATCTAAATGGCAGGCTTTAAGGATGTGGTTGACGCTTGTGGCCTCCATGACTTGGACAGATTTTTGATTAATTTGTGTTGGTATGGTCTCGTCCTTTACCGACCACTCATTTTCATTACTTTTTATGAAGGCCTTAAGTATATTAAGGTGTGTAAGCACCTTTCCAAACTTAAACCCTATGTAGTTCTCAAGTAAGGCATGCTAACAGATCATTGAAGTTGCCTAGGAGATGCTTTCTAAAGCTTCACCATGGAGTAAAATCTCAAATTGTGCAAAGAAGCTTACAGACTAAAGTGAGCAAGGGCCACCTTTAAAAGCATTAAGAAAACGATCAAATATGCAGAAAGGAACCCTAAAATAAGTGCAACCCCTCTCCCTAAAATGATGACAATATTCAAGCTTGCAAAAACTTAACAACCACATCTGTATGACCTTCATAGAAAGAAGGGGTCCTTTTGGTATACTATGGCTTGGGCTATCAAGCTATGAGATGGCAACAAAAATACAGCATATTTCTTTTGCAACCCTGAATCAATATGCAATAAAAACACCATAAAAAGCCTTGATGATGAGCTTGCCAATTGATGTGCTAAAGAAGATGAAATTGACAGGATTAGTGTAGACTACTTATGTAAATTTTTGTAAGCACCTTCCCCAGCCTAGATTACATAAGCACTAGACTTGTAAGTTTGGAACCAAATGTCACTGAAGATATGAATTAAATGCTAAATGAAATTACATGTTCAAAGGAAATCATGATTGCACCAAAACACATGTACCCTAGTAAGCCTCTAGGGCCTATGCACACCTTTTTTCCAATAGATTTTATGTAGAGAGCTTGGGTGGGATCTATTGACTCAAAGGAGGTTGGAGCATGTGGCTCTAAGGGTCTAAGTGTTTATGTCCTTGGTCAAAGTGAGGATAAGCTATACATATGATCTTAGCCTAAAAAGTTGTTTTTGGTATTAAAGTTCGGATATTATCGACTTAAAGTTCATCCCAACAATTTTGACAACAACCATTGGTCTGCCTGCCAAAGTTAAGTCCAAACCAAAGTCATTGGTCTGCCTACGCCATTCATAAGCCAAAGTCAGCCGTTTTCCAAAGACTTTGGTGGTAAGTTCGAAACCTTCTCTCAGGGCAGCCTAAGAGGCGCGACCTAACTATTATTTTCCTCCACTAATCTACGCTTTTGGGCAGCATTCTTGAGGTTCAACTCAAGAAACCTAATCAAATGCAAGTTAATCTCAGTTAGAGAGCATGAACATGCACTTAATGGTGGAAGTTGATGTGTCACAAAGGTTGAACTGGTATTAATACGTCTAGTCTTTTTATACTTCTTCTTTAATTTTATGCATTCGTAGTTTATTGCTTTCTAGTTAAGTGTACTAGTTCAATACTTTGTCTTTTCATTTGATTAGGAGTTAATCCTCTTTCCCTATAAATTGTGAAGCTTACCAATCCCTTTGATATGGAATCCAAAGTTAAAGTGAGTGAATGGAAAGCAGTTTCTTTGACTCCAAAATGTCTATCTCTTTATCCAGTAATTCTTAGCGGTAAGTTGAGTGGATCCTTTAAATGGGCTGAGGGTGGCTACACCTTTAATAAACGTTTTGGTGGGTCCTTAGGCATAGTAGTGGCTTTGCCTTTACTGAAGTCATATTCTTATTATCTTGAACTCTATCTACTTACCAAGATTCGTTCAAACTATTCTCAAAATCTACACTGTTCCAAAGTCCAATTTAGTGACTTTGAAGCTATCAAGGCTTTGACATGCTCCATTTGGTAATGAAGAAATCCAAGTTGTTTCTTGAAACCCAAAACACAAAGCTGGATATACCCTTTGATGCATACCAACCCCCAAAACAACTCTTGGTTACACCCTTATCCACACCAAAGCCCAAGCCTACTTTTCTTAGGCAAGAAGGCCACCACCCCAGCATTTTACTCAGGTCTAACTTGGCTTCTCACCAACTAATCGAGGTCTACTTAGGGTAATCTATACTTCATTGGGAAGATTAGGGAGTTAAATTCTGGATGATATAATAAAATGTTGAGGCAGGTTGCATTATAATTCCTTAAAGTGATGAAAACCCAACTTAGCCAGCGCAGGTTTTTTCGAAAAATTTGTAGAATTTGGGTCAAGTTAAATCCTACCTAACAAAGTCCAAATGAAGCAAGTTCAAGTTCTTCTAATTGTCTAAGATGTCTATTTTAGCTCCATGAGCTCAAATGGGGCATTGGTTCAAATATTAGGAGCAATGGCCCAAAAACATGGAGTGTGCACAAAATTTAAGTTTTGAAGTAACATGGAATTTGGCCTTAATTGAGGATGACACAGCTGTTAGCTTTGAGATTAATTAGCATGGGGTGATTATATATACTCACTAAGAAGATACTCCAAGTGGCTGCATCTCCATTGGTGGAGTAGAACCTTATCCAGGCTTTCTAGAAGATGGAGGATGAATCTTAAAAAATACAACTCATCTTAATTGTATTTATTTTCAGCATCTTGATTTATTTTTCTACGATATTTTTTAAGCCTTCTATGGGTACACTTGCCCCACTATTGTGACAGCTAATCCCCTCTCTCCCCCCTCCCATTTTAGGTATTTATAGACCCCAATACCTCTATGTAAACAAAGCTCGAATTTGAATTATAAATGGAAAGGCATATGGCCACTTTCTCTCGCTAAAATCTCTACATCTTTATCTCTTTAATTACTAGTAATGAGTAGAGTCATTCTCTTAGAATTCTTCTTTGGTGGATTAAGCCTTTAAAAGGGGAATGTGGTGAAAAGTTTTGAATGTTTCCTTCAGAGTTCTTCTTAGGTTGCTGTGAGTCTTTAAGAGATGAGCTTGGTGGGAAGTGTTTTATCTATTTTTTGGATCATACTTTGGGTCAAAATTCACAATCTTATTGATTGTTTGAGATTGAATCCAAAAGAAGTATACTTGGTGTGATTATCTTCCTTGTTATCTTTAATCTTGGGATATTAATGATCTCGTTCTACATCACCCTTGTTCCAAACACATAGCTTCTTACATAAGAACCTTTAGCTATGTAAAAAACCTCCAATCAACTTTCGTTCGCTTGTCTAAACTGGAACCCCAAGATAATTTCATTTATTCGGGATGTGCCTTATTTGAAAGGAGAATGAAATCCAATTCTTTACGAGCAGGTTTATGCACTTGAAGAGTGCACAAATGAAAATGGGTTTCTAATGAAGGGAGCTTTAAGGTAGCCTTCTCTAAGATCAAAATGTACACCAACTCTTGGTATGTATACCTTATGGAAGTAGGAGCTGAAGACGAACAATCCAAAATTAGAACTTGGAGTAAATTAAATAGGTATATGGATAAAAGAAAAGAAAACCTTAAGGGTTATACTCATTATCTCATATTTAAAAAGAGGGATAATGAAGAGACCTTTTTGGAGGTAGGTCCAAGCAAGGAAGAGGTTGTCAAACACCAAGAGGTGGCCTAGATTTATCTAGAAGTGGATGAATGAGAACTCTTAGATGATTATAAACCTACATTGATTCATGTGGAAGACTTCTAATCGGAATTTGAGAAGAGCTCACACAAGAAAGTCTAAGATACAATTGACATCCTTTGTAAAGGTCATAATTTGATAGAAGTTGGCTCGCTACTTGCTCCCTAAGAAGATGAGCCTATGGACTTCCAAGTTCAAGATCAAGCAAAAGTGCCGACTCTAGCTCTTAAAGAAGAAGAAGAAGAGGGCCACACTGAGACTCAAGAAGAATTTCTTAAAAAGGGAGATGACTTTGAGCTTAATGAATTTGTCGACAGTGTGATCTATGATAGCCTTAAACTTGCCTATTCTATTGGCCTTGAACAAGAAATGATTATCCTTAATCTTTTACTCCATAGCCAAGTCCACAATTTTCAAACCGTGGTGGGAAGTGAGAAGAGAAACCTTAGAAAGAGTGAAACATAGATTGAGAAAGCCCTTCACAAGGGTAAGGAATCAATGCCTTACTCATGTTACAAAGCAACCATAGTGACGTTAGGTGTACTCTGTGCCTGAAAATCAAAGACCTTACTCCCAAGTTTCAAGATGTTTTTCCTAAAGAATCATCCTTCAGGGGCATCTCTAATTTGGAGTATAAAGTACCAAATAGGCCATATTTCCAATGCCCCTGCACTCAATCAAAGCTGCCTATAGATGGACTCTCTAGGAGACCAAACTATATCAACGATAAATTGATGAGTCGATAGGCAAAGGCTCTGTGGGGGAAAGCATAAGTCCTTGTGTTGTTCTAACTCATTTAGTCCTAAAGAAGGATGACACTTTTTGCATGAGTGTAGATAGTAAGGCCATTAACAACATTACTACCAGGTATAGGTACTCTTTACGTAAACTTGATTAGATGCTTAATGAGCTTTATAGTTCTTCAATCTTCTCCAAAGTCAATTTGAGGAGTGGCTATCACCAAATCCAAATGAAAGAAGGAGGTGAATGGAAGACGACCTTCAAAAAAAAGGTGGTCTTTATGAGTGGGTAGTCATGCCTTTTAGGCTTTTCGATGCCCCTGGCACATTCGTAGGACTTATGAACAAAGTCCTCAAGCTGTTCTTTGGGAAATTTGTTACGGCCAACTTTGGTGACATCTTTGCTTATTCCAAAGATGAGGAACAACATCTTAAACACCTTGAAGAAATGTTCACTATTTTAATGGCCTCAAAGACTATATGCTAAGATAAAGAAATGTAAATTCTTCACACATAATGTGAAATTCTTGGGATTTGTTGTTTCTAAAGATGGGATTTCTAGTGACCAATCCAAAGTTGATGTTATAAAGTTATAGCCAACTCTTTCCAATGTCACTGAAGTGAAGCGTTTCATGGTTTGACTTCATACTATAAATGGTTCATCAAGAATTTTGTCACCCTTACTACACTTATTACGGAGAGCTTGAAAAAAAGTACCTTTGAATGGTTCAAAGTTGCACACAGTGCCTTTGAGGCACTCAAGATCAAACTCTCTGAAACCCCTGTTCTAGCAGCTAGACTTTGACCAAGTCTTTGAAGTAGAGCATGATGCTAGTGGAGTGGATATTGGCGTGATTCTCATCCAAAACAGGTGCCCCATTGCTTGCTTTGGTGATAGATTGAATAGCTCAAAGAAAAACTATAATACCTATGATGAGGAGTTCAATTATATTATGAGAGCTCATGTTCATTGGTATCGTTATTTAAGGTCAAAGTAGTTTATTCCCCACTCTAACTATAAGGCTTTGAAATATCTTAATAGGCAACACAAGCTCAATCTAAGGAATGCTAAGTGCATAGAGTTTCTACAATCATTCTTATTTGTGGCGAAGTACAAAGATGGTAGTTTTAATATGGTGGTGAATCCTCTTTCAAGCCATCATTCACTACTTTTACTAATGGAATCCCATATTCTTGGCCTTCAATTTCTCAAAGAACTCTACAAAGAGGATGATGACTCCTCTCCCTATCTTAAAGATGAAGGGAATATATCTAAGGGTCCCTATATTGTTTAAGATGGATTCCTTTTGAAGTAGAATCAATTGTGCACTCTAAAGGGCCCAATCCACGAGCTTTTGGTCAAAGAGATTCATGTTGGTGGTCTAACTACTCACTTTGGCATCAACAAAACTATTGACAACCTTAAAGAACACTTTTATTGGCCAAACATGGGAGATGTCCATGATGTGATCTCAAAGTGTGTTACTTCTCAGCAAGCAAAGAGTCAATTTCATCAAGGCCTTTATCGTCATCTTCTAGTGCCTCAAGACCTAAGGAAGATATAAGGATGGACTTCATTATTGATTTTTTGAGAACTCGAAGGGATCATAATTCTATTATGGTAGAGATTGATTAAGTCACCATGATGACTTACTTTGTGCCTTGCCATAAGAATGATGGCGCTTCTCACATTGTTCATTTCTCTTTCAAAGAAATCCTCAAGTTAAGAGGAATTCAAAGTTTTTTAACACAATCATCATCAACATGGGACACCATACAATCCTATTCATTTGTGATGGTTTTGAAGATATTTGTATATGGAGTAATGATTGTGAAGCATTTGTTTCAAACATCAGGATTTAAGGGTAAATCCTTTTTAAAAGGGGGGTCTGGAGCATGTTGCTCTAAAGGTCTAAGTCTTTTATGTCCTTGGTCAAAGCGAGACTAAGCTTATACATATAATCTTAGCTTGCAAAGTTGTTTTTAGTGTGAAAGTTTAGTGATTGCCGACTTAAAGATCATTCCAACAACTTTGATAATAGTCAATAGTTTGTATCAAAGAGCCTGCCAAAGGCAGGTCTAAACCAAACTTATCTAACTGCCTGTGATAGTCATAAACCAAAGTCAATTTGAAACTGCTCCTAACGGAAGTCCAAGAGGTACAACTTAACTATAATTTTCCTCCATTAATGCTACATAGTTTGGTTGCATTCTTGAGGTTCAACTCAAGAGAGCTAATCAAATGTAGGTTAATCTCACTTGAGAAGCCCAATCATGAACATGCATTTAATGGTGGATAATGAAGGGTCGAAGGGATTGAATTAGTATTATTAAGCCTAGTCTCTTTGTACATCTTCTTTAATTTTCCATATTCTTAGTTTTAATCCTCTTTGGTTAAGTGTAGTAGTTTAATACTTTGTCTTTTCATTTGACCAGGTGTTAATCCTCTATAAATTACAATGTTTTGTAATATGTTTATTGTAGAATCAAAAACTAAAGTGAATGAATGAAAAGTAACTTGCTAGACTCCAAAATCCCTATCTCCTTATCCAAGAATTCTTAGTGGTGAGTTGAGTAGATGTTTTAGATAAGTGGAGAGTGGATAAACCTTTAATGAACTCACTGGTGGGTTCTTAGGCTTGGTGGTGGTTTTGCCTTCACCTAAGTCATACCCTTATTATGTTGAACTCTATCCACATACCAAAGTTAGTTCAAATTATTATCAAAGTTTAAACTATTCTAAAGTCCCTTTCAATGACTTTGAAATTTTGTTTGAGTATCTCAGCTTTGAAATTGCCCAGGCTTTGGCATGCTCCAAAGGTCAACTGCACAAATGTTGTATTCAAGACAAAGATTAAGGGTTCATGGACATTACTCAATTCAAACCAAACAGCTTATACAACATCCTTTATATATTTTGTCAAAGATAATTGCTAACTGCTTGAATAAGGTCTATCCAAGCCTCATTTCTAAGCAACAAAGTACCTTTGTTTTGAAAACACTAATAATCTATAATGCTTTCACGCTTTTGAGATATTCCTTACACATGAAGCAGAAGATAACAGGAAGGAGGGGTGCACATGCAATTAAATTGGATATGAGCAAGGCATATTATTGTGTCGAATGGATTTTCCTAATATAGGTCATGAAGAGATTGAATTTCAACAACATAATAGGTGGACCAAATTTATCACTGTGCAGCATCTGTTTCCCTTTTTTTTTGGTCATCAATAGTAAGGAGAAGGGACCAAACATTGAGGACCCAATCTCGACCTTACTTTCTTCTATTTTATGCTGACGCTTTCCCACCTTTTTGAGCAGACTAACCAAGGAAAAGACAATACACAAGATCAAGATTTGCAAAAGGGCACCACAAGTTACCGACATTCATTTTCCTAATGATAGTGTCTTAGTCATTTGAGCTAATCAAAATGAGGGGGTTGTCGTGAAGGAGGTTATAAGGATGACGTTGGGGTAAATTTTAAATTCTAAAAAAATCTAAGGCAGCTTTTAGTAGAAATATGCGTGCGAACCTACGGGCAGTCTTATGGTGCAGGTTAACCAACAAGCTAGACTCCTTAGGTCACCTCCCACGATTAAAAGATTTGAGAAATCAATTTTCACCGGCATTAAAAAGAGGATTAGGATGGGGAAGAAGTCCGATTAAAAATCACTAGCTCAAGCAATACCAACATACATAATGAGCATCTTTCATCTCCCTTAAACGTTACTTGATAAGATTTTGACTCACAGAAGCAAATATGGTCACATTATTTTGTTTTGAGCCACAAAATATTTTGCAGCCCATTAAATTTCAGGACACAAATTTTGGGCCCAAAATTTCAGGGGCCATGAAATGCTTTGTGGCCCATTATCTATGCACTTCGAGGAGCAAAATTGATATTGGCGATGATATTTTTCGTTAATATTTTAGGCCATGAAATACACATTTTGTCACCCATTTTATTTTCTAGTTAAAAGGGGGTGTTTTTTGCTTTTCATTTGCTTTCGGTATAACATAAGATGATACACCATGTTTATAATAAAAAATGAAAATATTATAATTACCAAACAATTAGCTGATATCAAGCCAACTCTATCAAGGGTGTATTAGGTACTTATTATCATCATTAAACACAATTAAGCATCATTCAGCAGAATTCAACACAATCAAGTATAATTCACCAAAAATTCAAGACTTGTAAAAGTACATAATTCATCAGATTGAGATTAAATCCAAATCACATATTCTTTATCAATAATTGGACTTATTTACTAATAATATAAATAGGTTTGTCATTTTAAATGTAAAATTTGTTTAAAATTGATAAAAGTTTTACACTATGAAATGAAATAAAATATTTCACACTTTTAAGTATAATATATAAAATTTCATTGTTATTCTATTCATAAAATATGTATTATTTGATGAGTCATTATAATTGCATAAATACATAGATTTGTCATAAATTATGTAAAAATTGCATACCTGTTTTAAGAAAGTAATTAAAATCGAAAGAAAAATTGTTTTCAAAAAATAAGGCTAATCATGACTTAATAATTTCACTACCAAATTTTATATAGAATATATTCTTATATCTAATTTTTAGAAAAATTTGCATATGGGTCCACTGAAGTATGGGTTAATATTTTTTTGACCCACTAAATTTGGGTAAATATTTTTGGGGCCACAAAGGTTTGGCTTAATATTTATGGGACTCAAATCCGGCGAAAAAGTTTGAAATTCAAACGAAAAAGTGACATGGCATGCGGTTGGACATAAATGCCCTCACTGGTAACTGATTTTATCCGCTGGCTAAATATTGCCATTGCCTCACCTCTACTTCTCTCTAAAATTGGGTTCCATGTTATTTTATTTAATCCCCTTAAGCTAGTCCCCTTATTCTCTTTCTTAGCCATTACCCTCTCTCCCCACTCTCTCTCTTCTTTTGAATAAATTACCTTTCGATCCTTCGAGGTTTGGTGAAATAGTTTTCTGATACCATGTTTTTAGAAAAATATTTATAGGACTAATTTGTTTGGCGCAAATGGTGTTTGGAGCACAAAACTTTGGGCTATCTGATTTCTAGGTCACAAATATTTATTTTTTAAGGTCCCTGAAGGGTTTCAAATGCAAATACTTCAAAGTTTTTGACTGTTTTGCAAAACTAGGCTTATATTTATGTTTAAACGTCTTATAATGACTTTACTGGTACAAGTGTGACAATCTACTACTTATATCATAAATATTATATTTTCTGTGATTAATGGTCCACCATGCTTAGTAAAATAACTAAAACTTAATTAGAGAGTTACGACCATTACCTGAACTTAGTCGGCGCTGAACTCCGGTGTTCCTCTATCTTTCGATTTATGGAGATTGCTAATCTTAACCCCACCTTCCTTAAATCAGGTACATGACAGATCTATTTTGTTTCCTACTTCTGACCGTAGTAGCTAATTAAGTTTTTAATCTTTTTCAAAGATAAACTTTAATCAAGAAATTATAATATTTAAGACATAAAGTTCGATTGAATAACATTCCCTACTGGGAAACTTCTTTTATTGAAAGCTTAAAAGTGAAAATATTACAATGAAAAGCTTTGAAGGGGGACTTAAGTTAAGATTATCAGAGATACTTGCTCATAGAAAAATGAAGACTCCTAACTTCTCGTTTGCTCAAGAATGCTCAAATGACCGTGTCCCTTCTTAGGACTCAACCTCTCTTTTTATAGAGGGGATGGGGATACATAGGATGCCCTAAAAACTACAGTGCATACTGATTTTTTACATGGCTATAGTACACACTGATGGCTATAGTACACTGCTTTATTTTATAGACTGACACTTGTCAAAATTGTATAATAATGGAGCAACCGCTTTTTAGAACTAATAAGACTAGTCATCATTATTGAGATTCTGCATGTCTTCATCTCCAATTTTATTTTTTAGACCATCATTATCTGGATAATCATCAAAATCTTCATCAATTTGAAGATGCTCTGGGTTTTATTTCTCAAATAATTCAAGAAGATATTTCTTTCTTTTTTCTGATAAGAACTTTTCAGCTCCAATATCAAAGAGATAATCAAAAATATCTTCTGAAACTGCTCCCTCCACCTTCATATATTCTTTAAACTCATTGTCATAGGCAATATTAGTGTTTCCACAATGCATTAACATTTTTTCTAGTTCAATTAATGCCTAACTTTGATAATAAATATTATAAAAACCGATGGCTCTTATTAAAGCAAGATCAGTAACTAATTCTCATCGTTTTGAAAACCATTCTTGTCATTGATCATAGGGTTGTCGTAATCAACAATCTGAACAAGATAATGCGCTGATTTGGCTTTTCCATTTTCATATTCGATTAGTGCACAATGTATCTCCAAATATAGGCATCTGTTATGTAAAATTTTTGTTGGACCATCAAAGAGATGTTAGAATCCAATGGATCCTTCTAAACATGCATTACTGAAATTTAGCTAGTCTTGAGAAAAAAGAGAACTTTGGAACTAGGATTTTTATATCATCCCGTATTTCCAACCTTTAATGGTGGGGTCATTTGGACAGATTGAATTTGTTAGGAAACTAACATCACTAACTCCAAACTTATTAGGAAAGTAGATCGTTGTACTCTAAAACTCCCAAATATCATAGGAATAATTATGATAATAGACGATGCAGGCTGCATACCACTCATTGAACCATTTATCTAGAACACAGGAGCTTATTTTTTGTTGGATATCATAAGGACATTTAAGGTATTTAACTTGCAATTCTTGAAGGAAAAATCTTTAGGCTATTAGGTAGGCAGAAAATAGCAGATCAAAGGATGATCTACTTTTTGTATGGAACTCCAAATATCAATAAGGACTTTACTAGAAGGAGTAACCCATTCTAGAAGTAGTGGCATTCAGGAATTCTACTTTGATGATCACCATTGTCGATTTCTCAAGTTAAACTGTCTGGCAGGGAGTTCTTCAAATCCTGTATATGTTTCACAGAGAAGGAAAACTGGTTAAGTCATAATTGCCAACACAGAAGCCGCTATTGCGCTTGCATATTTGATAAATTCTTTTTTATAAAACCGAGTATTCCCTTGCAATTGGTTCGAACAAGAAAAAGTTTTGGAGTTAAAAAGATTAAGAACTTTTTAATTCCCCTTATGACTGCAAGGATTTTTTTTTTCCATTGTGGGATAGTTACATTTTGCCTTATTAAAACTTCCGCTGCAATATTTGCAGAGTTTTTTGCCTTCTCTGATTTTGAGTACTGCATTCCAGTGTTTATTGTTGGTATCTGTCTCAAAAATTAAATTATCTCCTTCATTAGGCAAATTAAGAACATGAAGATTTTTACACATCTTCTTGAAGTTTTGAACAATCTTTGTATCATTAGTGGTCCATGTTCAACTTACATCTTTCTTGAGTTTTTGCTAGAATGGTTTTCGCAGTTTAGCTAAATCTTTAATGAAGTGTGAAGCATAGGTAAGGCATCTAATAAACCTTTTTAATTGCTTTCTATCTTCAATCTTTTCAGAAAAATTTTCTATTTTTTCTAAAATATGCTTTTGTAGGATGATCTGTCCAACCTTTATCTCCAGACCTAAAAACTAAATTTCTTGTTCAGCACAAATGCACTTGTTCTTACCAAGTATGATATCATGATCAATGCATTTTTTGGTGATAGCCAAGACTTCATCTTCGTATTGTTCTGTGGTTTTAGAAAAGATAAAGATATCATCAATATAAACTGAACAACAGTGGTTAAGGTCTTTGAAGATGTTACCCATTCTTCTTTGAAATATACTACAAAAATACATCTGATTTGCGACGGATATTCCGACGGAAAAAGGTCGTTCTTCCGACGGAGAAATAGATTTTCGACGGAAAATACGATGCCAAACGTCTCGTCGGGATTCAGCTCGTCGCAGAAAATATTCCGACGGAGTTCGATGGAATCACCGACGGAAAACACCCATCGGTAACCCCGTCGGACAGTTTTCTACGCAGACTGAGGGGCAGAGATGGCAGGGCAATTTCGACGGAATTTCCCAAAAAAATTAAAATTTTCTTTTTTAAAAATTTGGTTCTGAAACCCCACAAAAAATTTAAATATATTACGGAATTTCCGATGGGAAATTCCCGTCGGAAATTCCGTCGGAATTATTAAAAAATTAAAATTTTTTAAAAATTTTATTCTGAAAACCCCAAAAAAAATTTAAATATATTACTATATATATTACGATTTCTAATAAGTAATAATTGCCAAAATATAATTAATATAAAGTTTTATATCTACCAAAAGAAAGTGCTAAATTAAATAGTAATTACGACATAAACATTGTTTTGGATCTACACGCAGGTCACATAAACTGCACGCAAATCATATAAACTAATCAGAGTTAGATAAATTTGTGAGATCATCGTCATTGTCATTTTGGGAGTCCTCTTCATCATCAGTGTTCAAGTTGATGTGGCTGGAAGAACCTGCACTTTGACCTTTAAAAAATCTGAAAACTTTTTTCAGCATGCGCTCTGTCTTCCCCTGTTTCTTGGCTATTTAAGTTATAGCCTCTGCTTGCTTGGCTATGCTCTCATTAAGGAGTTGCGCTTGCTCTCTTGGATCAAAATGCTCTGCTGATGAGTGATGTGCAGCTGCAATGGTTGCTGATTTTTTCAACTTAACCCCCTCCGTGCCAAAGCCATATGCACGGCCTTTCTTGTCTAGATTTTCTTTAATCCAAAACTCTTCTTGGGTCATAAGTGATAGTTGGGAGCCCCCTTGAGTTGCAGCTTGAGAGTATTCCTCCCATTTGTTGTGATGATTCTCCTGAAAATTGTCAAAAATAAAACTATTTCATACTAAACCTACAATTATAACATATGAATCATCTCTAAATAAAATGTGCCAAACTTACAATTTTTTTGCAGATTTTTTATCCACAAAAGTTTTGTCTTTCATCTTGCAGTGAGTGTCCTTAAACAATTCCTCACATGTGGGTTCCCTACCTAATGCTTTGGCCTACAGCCCAAAAAAAAAAAAAAATAACCAGCAATTAAATACAAATACCATACATTATATATAAGAAATACGCTAATTAATAATCACATTCTAACCAGGCATCTTTTCCTTTCACTAATCGGAATTGAGCCATATGTATGTAACGAAGGACCAAAACCTTCAGCATCACTCAATCTATTCTTTTTATTTTGTTGACTCAACTTCTTGAACTTGTCATCCTCACTCCAATGTTTAAGCATCTCATTCCAAACACTAGGTGATAACCACTTCGGCTTTTTGTTGTACTTTCTGGCATATCCAAGAATGTCCCTAAGTCAAGTTGCCCCTCTGTACTCAAATTTACGCCGTATCTGAGATTCATTGTCTGGATGTCAGTAGTAGTATTTCTGTACCAAAGTTGAAGTATATTAGTAATTAAACATCTCAAACAATCCAATGACGACTTTCAAATTCGTTGTACAGAAAATTAACCTTGAACTCATTAAACCATATGTCTTTCTGAGATTGTGGAACTTTCCCCCATGTGGTCCAAGGACGTGGGTACTTATCTGCAAAGCTTTCAACAATTTTCTGAACTATACCCTGATATGGAACAAAACTAAGAACAAAAAAAAAATTTGTTAAAAGTAATTACGATAGGCATTAAAAGAATATGATTACTGAAGAAGTTACAAAGTTTGCAATGAACTTGCGTGTCACCATCGGGTTGTAAATATATCTCTTCCTACCCCTTCATTTTGGACCCCTTCGTTGTGCACTGAGTGGCTTGGCATTCTAGGTTGCCACATCATCTGATTACCGTTAAAATGTGGACTAACAGTGTCAAACTGTTGATAAAGTAATGGAGTAGCTGAAGTACCACCCATGTAAGGAATATTGGGTTGGATTGGTGCCTGCATACCCGCACCAAAAAAAGGTGGTTGCATATGGGGTTGCTCATTCATACTACCAAAATAATTTCCGAATGGTTGAGTTGGATCAAGAAAACCTCCAAACATTCCACTAAAGGTGTTTGTTTCATAGTTTTGATCAGCAGGATCATACTGTGGGGTCGGTTGTGGTGTTCCTCTACCCGCATCATTCCTAACCGTTCGACCACGACCACGTCCACCATTGAGTCCAGACATCTAACAAATAAGAACAAAATAAAAAAATACAACCGCACCAATATTCATAGTATTGTCAGTGAAAATTTACAGTACATATATACAATTGTTTTTCTGGGTTTGCAATTAAGAAAAACTACATACACATGCATAAATATCCATACAACGAAAAGAATAAATCAATCATTGTGGGACACATCGTCATCGTCATCATCACCACTTTGCAATGCCATATTTTCATCATCATCATCATCATCATCAGTGTCTTCAGCTTCATCCTCCCATTCACCTTCTTCATCCTCTTCATCCCCATCATCATGTTCACCATTCCCATCATGATCATCACCCCAATCATGTCCATCAACATCATCAGCTTTAGCAGTTTCATCGACTAATGTTGTGGCTATTACATTATCCACATTCATGGTTGTCATTCTAAACGGTTGATAGGCAAGTTTTAGATTATCCTTATCTTTAGGAGTACCGCAAGGTTTGTTTGGTATAGCTACCCACCAATTTGCTTTTCATGATATCCCCTCAGGGTACTTAAGATATACCACTTGGGTTGCAGTACCAGCAAATATGAATGGGTCAAACTTTTAGTAATGTCTGGTATAATTAACCTCGGGATATGGGGTAAATTTAGGATAACGTATCCCCCGAGGAACATCCGAGTCAAACCACTCATAATTAAAAAGTGCACATTTTTTTATTGGCTCACCCGTAAATTCAACACGAATAATTTCGTGAAGTATGCCATAATAATCCCCTGGTACTTCATCACCTTTGCCAACTCGTTTGACACACACGCCACAATTATATGTTGCTTTACCTTCATTTCTAGCCTTGGTATGAAACCGGTAACCATTAACTTTATACCCAGAAAAACATTCTACTACCATAATTGGTCCATGAGATAAGTTCACCAAAAAATCTTACCTCTCATCATTAAACACCCGATAAGAATTGACCCATGAAAAAAATAAAGGTAATCCTCTTTAGAGTTACAAAAATATTTTTTAGGAGTTGAAGGTTACTTAAGAAAAATTACTTATATTACACTCAAACCATTGTGCAAAATTTGCCTTAATAAACAAGTCAACTTCCACATCACTCGCGTTTGGATTATGGCCGCGAAATTGATATCTGAACCAACTGTAATGTTTAACGAATGAAATTAATTAATTATTATTCAATAATTATTAAGTATTCAAATAAAACTTTCAGTAACTGATATACTTACTCCAAATATGGTTGCACTTCATCACAATTCAATAACATGTGAAGGCGAGCGATACGATACTCCGGCTCAGTAAGATATCTTTTTCCTCGATTTCCAAATGGAGTACCCTTACGGTTGAACACCGAAAGAGTTCGCATTTGTGGTTCGGGTTGTTGCAGATCCTCATTACGCCCAATACTTGGGCAATGCAAGCTTGACTAAAAATAATACTCAGCGAAATGTTTGATCACAAATGCTAAGTATGCATTCATCATAGATGCCTCTACACGAGCTCTATTCTTTGCCGTAGGTTTCAGCCAATCAAAGTACCTCTCAAAGGATACATCCATCGATATTGAACAGAACCATCCAACAAAGCTTCTTCAGCTAAATGAATGGGCAAATGTTCCATGACATTCCAAAAACCAGGAGGGAAAACTGTCTCCAACTTACGAAGAAAGATAGCAATGTTCTTATTCATCTCTTCCAGCATGCTAACATGTAACTCACTGGAGTATAGGTTTCTGAAAAATTAACTCAATTCGACCTGGGGTCCCAACACATCTTCCGGAAGAGCAGCAAAAGCTACTGGAAGAAGATTCTCCAAAAACACATGATGATCATGACTTTTCATATTTTGCAACTTTATGTTAGATGGATCCACCCAATTTTCCACATTAGAATAATAACCATCAGGCACATGAGCCTCCCACAACCATTGACAGACAGCCCTTTTTTGAGGTAATGACAGTGCAAACTTGGCTTTTGGCTTACACAATCTATCAGTTGACCCTCTTGTAGCCAAATTTAACTCATGCCTACTACACAGAATAGACATATCCATCCTTGCTTTGATATCATCCCTTGTTTTTCCGGGAACATCCATCACTGTGTTTATAATATTTTCACTGAAGTTTTTCTCAATATGCATAACATCAAGGTTATGCCCCAGAAGTTGATGCTTTAATACGGCAACTCCCAAAAGATACTTTGTTTTGTCCAATTATGTTCATTTTTCTCAAATCCCAGAATTTGAAAATGGATATCTACAGCCACTTTAGGCAATGTCGATACTATATCAGCCAATATTTCACCAGAAATCCTTTGGGGAGGGCCAATGTGTATGCTCTTCCCTTTACGAAAAGCAACTTTATTAACTCTAAAACAATGATTTCGAGGCAAGAACCGATGATGGCAATCGAACCAAGATGGCTTTCGACCATGCTGTAACTGGAATGCATAATTTTGGTGCATATAAACCGGATATGCTAACAACCCTTGAGTACTCCAACCAGATAACATACCATATGCAGGAAAATCATTAATTGTCTACATCAACACGGTGTGCAATGTAAAAGTTTCTCCGTATGAAACATCAAATGTATCAACCCAAACATCCCACAACATTTTCAACTCATCAATTAAGGGTTGCAAGTACACATCATTCCTGTTCTTCAGATTTATTAGACCCGGAATAATACAACTTAAAAATATGTATGGAGTTGTCATACACATGTCTGGAGGTAAGTTATAAGGTGTAACAACATTTGGTCACACAGAATACGATTTTCCAACTATGAAAAATGGTGTGAAACCATCAGCACAAAGACCCAACCTTACATTTCGAGGCTCCGCTGTGAAATTTGGATACTTTTGGTCGAAATGCTTCCAAGCTAATCCATCCAACGGATGTCAGAGAACACCCGATTCTTGGCGATGCTCATGATGCCATCTCATATGGACGGCAGTCCTTTTTGAGGCATGCAGTCGTTGCAATCTTGGGATTAAAAGCAGGTAGTGCATTTTTGCATATGAAACATTCTTATGACCTCGTTGGTTGGATTTCTTTGGTAATTGTCTTGCATGTCTACAAAACTTGCATGCGGACAAACCCTCATCCTGTTTATAAAAAGCATGCAACCATTCGAACAACAATCAATTTTTTGAACATCCATACCTAAATCTCTCACTTTTCTGAGCTGCTGATGATAATTTTTTGGAATGCCACTTTTAGAAGGGCATATATCTTTCATCAGGTCAACAACTTCATTGAAACAACGTTGAGACATGTTGTGCCCCGATTTAATACCAAGTAGCCTCACAGATGTTTCAAGTTCAGTTATGTTACACCTTGTATACAATGGTCTTTAGGCTGATTCAAGTATAGTGTAAAATACCTCAGAATTTACGTCATGATGGCTACTCATGTTCATTTCATTAGCTTGGAAGGCAACATGAAGTATGTTCTCCATATGATTATGATCGTTGTGATCGTAATCAAAATTCATAGAATGTGAACTACTTGCACCCCCTACTTCCGAATTATCTTCTTCCACATGACTTGTCCAATACTAATAATTCTTCACAAACCCATTTCTATACAAATGAGACTTTACAATGTCAGGTATAAAATATTACATATTCTTGCACTTCACACATGGACATCTATAAACTCCATTAATTCTATACTCCTCCTGATTTCGTGCAAATTCATCAAACATATTAACTCCCATCAACCACTCATCTCTAAGTCCATGTCCATTAGGATTTCTTCTCCTATACATCCATTGACGATGCAACAGCCCATCCATATGTTGCTAATATGATTCCTTAATTGTTATGTAAACTACAATTAATTGTAATAAAAATCTTTTAGAAATCTATTTAACCAGTTCAACATATATATATATATATATATATATGTATTACATAAAAATATATTTAATAGAACTATTAAATATATCATAACACACCTAATTAAGCATCAAAGATAAATAACATAATTTATTTCACACTTTATTAAAATAAGCAAACCAAAAAAAAACAAAATCCTGTTACCCAAAAGATAAAATAAAAATACTTAACAAATAAAACAAAAAATTAACCCTACCTCAAACAAGAATATTATTTACATACTTTCCAATGATTAATATACACAACAAATCAAACAAAAAATAAAGATACTTAACATACTAAAACAATTCAACCAAAATTTCACATCACTATATTATTTGCGAAAATAAATGTAATGAAGCATCAAACACAAATGAAATTATTACTTTTGTACTTCATCCAAATAAATAAATCCAAACAAAATTAATAAGATATAATACAATTAACATAATGAGCAAACTTCAATTAATATATATTTAACACACCTCAATATATACTTAACATACTTCAAAAACAGATGCACTTCACACACTTACAAAACATTGATAAATATATCACAAATCAAACAAAATACAAACATACTTAGAAAATTTAAAGTATTCACTAAAACAAAATACATTACACATGTCTAACATATTTCAACATTTCATAATAATTATATAAATATTATAAATGTACATACTCATCATATTTTACTCCAATTATTCAAATAAATACACTTCACAAATAAAATTAAAGTTTAATAAAATTCACATCCATATTTTACGAAAAAAATAAATTAGATATTAAATCAACCAAATCATACAAAAAATTAACCATATCTCACAAAAAGAATATTATTTATCCACATAAGCCTCAATAAGCATCAACCACAAATTAAACACCTTATTTCACACTTCATATAATTAAACAAACCCAAACAAAGATAACAAAATACTATTAACATCCTTAGCAAACTTAAATTAATATATACTTAACATACCTAAATCTTGCAAAAATGTAACAAAAATTCTTAACATATGAAACAAATCATAAAAAATTAAACATACCTTAAAAAACATACATACCTAACATATTTAACATTTTATAATGAACAAACTTATTTTACTTAAATTATTCACTTTAATAAAACATATTATACATGCTTAACATATTTAACATTTTAAAATAATTAGATAATTATTTTAGATGTACATACTTAACATGTTTTGCTCCACTTATTCTAATAAACACATTTTATAAATTAAATAAAAACTAATGCAATTCAAATTCATATTTTACGAAAAAAATAAATTATTCAAACTAAACAAATATGCTTCAAGATTAAAATTCACAAAAATGAACATCACATATCAAATTAATACAATTTTAAAGTCCAACAATTCTACTAATCTTTAAACAGCCGAAAAATCAAGCAGATTACCGGCAGTGACGGCACTATCAGTGGTGGTGGCGGCGGTACTGGCGGCGTTCGTGGCGGCGGCAAAACTTGAAAAATCAAGACCGTAAAAAATATCAATTAACTTAGCTATTTTAATTTCAAATAATAAATTAAGAAAAAAAATCACTTACCGTTCAATTTTCCGACCACCAAAACCTTCAAATCTCACTTTCTCTCTCTTCTTTCTCCTCCCTTTCTCTTTGTGAACTTCACATTCTCTCTCTACACTTTGAAAATGCTGGCCAAAATCTCCCCCCCGAAATTTAAAACCGAGAAGCATGCTCGGTTGAGATCTGCGCCACGAAAACCGACGGATTCCGACGGATTTCCGTCGGAATTTCCGACGGAAATGGTTTCCGTCGGAAATCCATTGGAAATTCAAATTTCCGTTGGGGCCCGCCTGTTTTTCGGTCAGTCCTTCTGATATTTTTCAACGTCAGTCCGCTGCATCGCTTTTTCCGTTGGAGTTTGACATCGTTTTTGTAGTGATTTGAGGTGCATTTTTAAGATCAAATGGCATTACTATCCATTCATTATGTACTAAACACAGTTAACGGAATGCTTTCCTCATCCACTTTAATCTACCAATAATCACTCTTGCAATCCAATTTTGAAAACCAAGAGGTTCCTTGAATTCTATTGAAAAAGACGGTTTTATTAGGAATATAACAACCATCAAAGATAGTGTTATTATTAAGCTTTTTATAATTAATTACCATTCTTGCTTTTCCTCTTTTTTCTTTTGCATGATTTTTTACCATGAAAGCGGGACCGGTGTGAGGACTCTTACTATTTCTGATTAATCCCTTATCCAAAAATTCTTTAATTTGCTTATCAAATTCTTGGATATCTTGCTATGTATACACCATTTGTTTGATTCGGATAATAGTATTGGGATTTAATAAAGTAATTTTAGCACATGTTTCATCTCTATCCAAAATTTTAGTGGATTATTAGAGCAGACTTCTTTACCTAATTTTTCTTGTTGTTCGACAATCTGCTCTTTTATAAATAACTCAAGTAGTGAGATTGTCAGTTCTATCTCAAGTTGTGCTACTATTACCTTCTCGCCACGTTGGTTGCATGTAAACTCAATTTTTTAATGAGTGCAAGTCTTACTTAATTTTTTAATAGGAACTGAGTGACCATTAATTGTGATATTATTTGATTTATCATCTGTGTGCATGGAGAGTGTAATCTTTGAAAATTATTTCCAATAACCATATCATGAGAGGGTTGATCAGTAGCCCATAGAACTGGTATAATGTATTGAACTCCTCCTAATTCTATGGATAACCCTTAGATAGCTTCATTGTGGCTCATAATGCTATTATCTGCTATCCTTACTTATAAAGGATTTTTACCTCTTTTCCACATAAACTCTGAAAATAATGATCTTTTCCCAAAGTATACAGAATAACCACCATCTATGTAGGCACACAACTCATATTTATTATATCCCTCTAAGCATACGTTTGTTAGGATATAGATGCTATTAAGATTTGTGTTGGTGACTATATAACATATCTCCATAGTCATATTCGTTACTGATTCATCCTCAAAAACTGACTCACTAACAGCTTTTGTTTTGCACCCAATGACCTTTCTATCTAGACTCAGACTTCGGTCTACATTGGGTCTTGCAGATTTAAAACTCATTCTACTCATTTCACTAGTCATACTGATTGTGTCATCTTTTTAAAGTTCTTCTTTAATTGATAAGGATCCTTCTCCCCATTCTGATCTAATACTCATGCTTCTTAATAATTGGGCTTTTATAGTTATTTTACCATTCTCATTAATTTTTATTACATTTTTCTTATTGATTTTAGTAGAGTTTGCAAAGCCAAATATCCATGAATGATCAATTTTTATCTCTTGTGGATCAGATTTAATCATTGAATCTTTTGCATAGGGGTAGGACTTTCAAATTTTTCTGTCTCTATCATTATGACCTTAGTCTTTGGATCTATAGTATTAACTAATTTGTGGATAATTTTCAAAAATATCCTTAATGGGTATCCTCCTCTTTTCATATCCATCCCAATTGTTTCCATTTTAAGGGATAGAAAATTTTTAGCAAATTCATCTTTTAGAATCTAATAATATCTAAGTCGACAATTGAATCCTACTAATCGATTGCATGAATTAGTCTTAATCCCTGTGATAATTTGATTATTAAATTTGGTATGTCTGATATCACAAGGTAAAGCATAATGATCAATATATTTGCCATAATATTATAATGGAGTAATTTGAATTTGAACACTTCTAATATGGATATATCTATAGTTTCCATCCCTATTATGCCTAAGAATGTTTACCCAATTAATGAGATTAATTTCTCCTACATCATACTCACAATCTTTGATCTCTAGATCTCCTTCCATTATCTCACATACTTATTTGCTTTTTAATTGAAAGATGGACTTTTTATAGATTATGTCTTTTTGAATTATGGAAAAAACCCAATCTCCTTTGACTTTCTCGTTATCATTATCTACAACAAACTCTTCTCCCTGAAGATCACCAAGACTAATCAAGCTACTTTCCATCATATGACTTGTTTCTTCATAATCACTTTCTTCATATTCATTGTCTAAGATGATTTCAACAATCCCTTTGTTGTTATTTAAGGCTAGATCTAGTGCCTCATCTTCATTAAGCTCAATATAATCTAGGCTACCTAAGGCTTCAATAAACTTATTATTCTTCCTATTTTTACATTCATTAGCATAATGGCCTACTTCTCCACATGTCCAACATTTGCAATTGTTTTACCCTGCAGGACAAGAAGTTGTTTTCCTAAAAAATCTTCGTTTTTTAGGACTTGGTTTGTTATAATATTTTCTTCTATACTTCTTTCGCTTTTGCTTATTAAAGCTCTTTTTCTTATAAAATTTTCTTTTTCTTCTCCTTTCAAATCCCTTTTCCCATTGGCGAGGAATACCAGCAAGTTAGGAATTGCTTCTTAATTTTCTTTTGCTTTTGGAGATCAAGACATTGATCATTGACCCATTTTCTTAAATAAAAGATTCTTAAACCAAGGGCGTCAATGACATTTGTTCGTTCAAGCCATGCAATATATTTTTCATTAATAATGAAATTTATCGGATATGACAATTTGTCATAGAACATACCAAGATTGGTTTCATTATGCACAACTTTGTAATAATATTGACTAAATTCAGCAATATAATTTTTCAGATATCTCATATCCCATAATTCCATATTATTAATCTTTCTCTGTCATTCTCTTGCTTTTTCTTCTGAATTAAGTTTGGCTCTGATAAACTTAGTTTCAATTTCCTTACATAAATTTTTAAACATTATAGCTGCTGTTTCCATCATTCTTAATGTATTTTTACCATCTTCATTTAATGAATCATACCTGTTAGCTACAGTACTAGAGAAACTATGTTCGATGTAATTTAAGAAATTTACAGCAATCCATGTAGTGTTTAGATTTAAAATACTATTCATCCATCTTTTTCAATGTTTAAATATTTCTTCTCTATTACGAGCTCTATCTATGTTTTAGAGTAATACCAACTTCTTCAAAGGTTGTAGTTTTCCTTGGGATGAATCCGAAGGAAAAATTAGTTGTTCGTCCTACTGGAACATACCTAGGTCATATAAAATAAGTATTTCTTCTAGAAGGTTCCCCGAACTCTTTAGGTTTAGGAACAACATTGTTAACAAGATTGATCTCTATGTCACCTAAGTCAAGTTCTTCTCTGATTTCATTAATCTCATCTTCAACAGCTATTGTACCATATTTTTTATCCAATTTTTTGCTGACATCTTCTAATGGTAATACATTAAGATCTTCTAGTTTAATAAGGTTCACTTGCTGATATATTTCTTCTTCTAATTAGATATTATTAGTCTCTTCATTATCATCAGATAACACATCATGTTTATCACTAATTACGCCCTTAATCTTGTTTAATTCTTCTGAATTTTGTTCTTTCTCAAATATATTTTGTAATTTTTCAAGAGCATATTGCTTTTACTTCTTCTTCTTTTTCTGTTTTTCCAGCTGATTTCTCTCCTGATTTTTCTCCCTCTTTTTGGATTTTTGTATCATGCAAAGGAAATGGATTCTTGTTTTTTGGGTTTTGAAAAGGATATTTATGCTGCAATAGAGTACTAATGCTGGAAGTAGCTCTTCCGCTATGTCGTACTTCGTTAACTAGAGAAAGGTGAATTACAAATACTTGCTTCTTAAGCTCCTTGACCTCAGTCTTAATTTTAGCTAATTCTACTTTTAATTCTAAAATTATGTCAGTGATGTAGTTTAATTGAGGTGCTACTGAAGAAATGTCTTCTGGTAAGTGAACAATGTGTGAGTAATTCGGTCCAGGGCAAGCAGGTGGTGATTTAAGTATTAATCACAATTAATTAGCTTAATTAATTACTAATTAGCTTAATTATCTTAATTATTTTTGGTCACGTAGCTTTTATACCAATTGAAAGAGGGCCTTGAGTAATACCTATAGGAAAAATTACACATGCACAAATTTTTAGATTCTCAAAAGTAAGTTTGTAAAGATTAGGATTAAAATGAAAATTTAAAAACTTTAGGGGTCCTTTTGCAATTTAAAAAACTACTTTTGGCAAGTTTGGTTCCAGAAATTATTTGCACCAAATCTGGATGGACCAGAAAATTATTTCTAAAGTTATTGGCCCTGAAAATTATTTACGCCAAACTTTTGGGGCTAGAATAGAATCTATCCTCTTCTTTTACAAAATTTCTTGCTGCTCCGCGAAACACCATTGAAGGTGAGTGGTAATTTGTTTGTATTTTACTTTTCTTGATTTTATGAAATGCTTCGTATTTCAAATTAGTGTGTTGTAATGGATTATTATTTCATTGTCAGCTTTGTACTTTGTAAATTACTTATTTAGACATTATTTTCCTTTTCTGATTAATTTTTGGGTTTCCTAAATTTGTAGGAAATTTAATGTCTAGGTTGAAATTTTTAAAAAAATGTACAGCTCATCTAATTGTAAATGTTTTGTATTTTACTTTTCTTAATTTTATGAAATGCTTTGTATTTTTAAATTAGTGTGTTGTGTTGGATTATTATTTCATTGTTAGCTTTATATTTTGTAAATTACTTATTTAGCAATTATTTGCCTTTTGTGATTAATGTTAAGGTTTCCTAACTTTGTAGGAAATTTAATATCAAGGGTAAAATTTTTTAAAAAAATGCATAACTCATCTAGTTGCGGAGGATAAAGAGGAAATTAGTTTCAGTACGATATGGAAGTCAATTGCCCAACCTAGAGAAGGCGTGGGGATATCAAATTGTCAAGATCTCGTGATAATGTAGGAAGGTTATTTTACAAATGCTCTCAACGTGGTAAATTCATAAAGTGGGCAGTTCCGATTGATGAACGAGATGGAGTGGCAAATGGAAATGATGTTATAGGATGATGATGATGATAGAGCAACTAAGGAACATCAAAAGAGTGGTTGAAGACATCAATGGGAGAGTCTTAGTTTTTGACTGGGATGATGCTTGCAATGGCTGTAATGCCTGCTACTAAATGAAATGTAGGTAGGAAAAAATGTGATAGTTAGCTAATCATTTTGCGCTTAATTAAGTTGTAAGTTGTAACATTTAAAGTCATTGTTAATGGAAGACATATTTTCTTGATCTAAACTACCAACTCCTAAATCATAAAAGGAGTTTAGTTTTCCTAAATCACACTTGAGAAGCATAGCCATAACATATAATCCACAAACAAATTCAGTTTCCATCAACAAACTCATAGCAGCATAAATCATAAAAGGAGTTATTATCTGCATACAACCAAGTATCATACAACTAGTAGTAACATAAATTAGAGAAAAAATGTTCTTAAGTAAAAGTTAAACAACCAACACCAAAGAGGTGTGGGGGCCATTCTCAGTTTGCCTCACTAAATACATGATTGCATTAGTCCAAAAACACTAAAAATAATTACTACAACACCCATATCTCCAGCATAGATTCAACAAAGGCAGAGACAGCACCCATATCTCCAGCCCAGTATAACATAGTACAGCACAGCACAACAGCAACCTCATAAAGCACCATATAAAATAATATATTAAATATGTTTTTTTAAAAAAAAAATTCACCCATGAACAAAGAAGCAATCTGTACACACGTCAAGATGCAAGGCTTATGGAAGAGGAAAGCTGACTACCTTACATTGGAGATCTAAGTTGTCTGGTTGGTAATAAAAACCCATCTGTAGGTGATTTTTTAGAGGAATAAGGAACACTTGATTTCTTTGAGGAGGAAGGTTGGCCTGATTTTTTAAGGAAGAAGGTTGAGATGCTGCCCCTACAGAGGAAGGTTGGTTGGATGTCTTCAATTTCTGGGCTGGAGGTCATGCTTTCCTAGGCCTTCCAACCTTCCTTTTTCCTCTTTTCTCTTTATTGCTTGGTCTGTCTTTGCCTTTCAATATCTCAAGCACACCATCCACACCATCCTTTATGTCACTCCTTTTGTTATGACCAAAATGTTTACAGTAGCTACATTTGAGGGTGATGCTTCTATTAAACTCCTTCCTTCTCTCCATTATATCCCTCTTCCTTTTAGTTTGAGGCATGCCTCTTTTGATGTCAACAGGGGATAGTCTTATCTTCAAGTAATCTCTTTCATCCTAGAAAATGGGGTCAGGGATAGGCTACATACAAACATCATAAGTTTGGTTATACTTCTCAACAGTGTATGCCTCATTCACATAAGACTGCATGTCTAGCCTTTCACTCAGAATACACCTTACAACATGTTGCATTGTATGCCAAATATGTCTCAAACTATGTAATCACAATGACGTGTGTTAAGGCCAACTATAAAGTGAGTTGGCCCTTATAAAACCTCAAAAATCCCTCTGCCTATTGGTGTTAATCTATATGCCCTACTTTCTTTCTCAACCTTTACTAGAAGTAGCTTTACCCTAGGAATAACCTTACCCTTCCAGTCCTTAGAGATACCAGATCTATTTGTAATTATTTGCACAGACTTCCTTCTAATAGCTTCTAACAATGAGAAGATTGGCTTATGTCTATACTTCTCAATTTTGCCATTAAAACTCTCTACAAAATTTGTAGTATTATTAGGGCATTTCAACTCAAGATCAAAAGTATACCTAGCCCAGTGTTCAAATGTTCATCAAGTTGCCACTCATAAGCCTCTTTTGATTCCTTCATAATGGCTTTCATAATCTGTTTGTGGACATGCTTTGTGTAAGCATTACAAGCTATCTAGAAGAACATGTACAATTTAGCACCTGTAGTAATTAACACCGTCACAGCATACCACATACCCTGATGTTAGATGCTATCAAATGAAGTCAAGTACTACGAGTATAGACAAACCACCGGGGTAATCTTTACTAAAATTTCTATAGTAGTGCACATCACAGATTCTCCTCTCGCTTTCTGGGAATATCTCAACCATTCCCTTGATCAAACCCTATTTAGAAATCCACAGTGACCATAAGAAATGAATCATAAACGCTATTAACTGAAGCCAAGCACTAAATTTAAATTGTATATGTTTGAAATGAACGTTAGCTTGGACAAATCAAGCCCATCTAGTAAGTCCTTAATGCTCTGGAAAAATAGGCCCAATTATTGAAATCCTCTTGTTCTAGAATTCCATAAGCAAGTGGGTAATAACTATTATTTGCATCCAAATCCATGACAGTCAATAGCACTCCTTTATAAGGCCCTTTGAGGAAACAACCATCGACTCCTATTAAGGGCCTACACCCTCTTTTGAAAGTAGTTATCATGGCCTTGGATGATATAAAAACCTCTTCAATGTAGGTACATCTGGAGGCCCTTGTGTAATACATGAAGCAACTATGCTTGGATTTTTCTACTTGATGACCTCAATATTTGAACGAAGTCTTGCATATGATTCCCTATGATTTCCCCTAATCCATTCTTTCAACCTTTTCTTTGCTCTCTGACATGTATGGATAGGAATGTCCAAACCATGTCTCTCCATCAATATCTCTTGCATTGCTTTCAAATCCATGGTAGGGTTGGCTTGAAATCTGTTAGGAGTGTGTTAGCAACCCAATTATATGAAGCCATCCTATTATGCTATAATTTAGGACATGAATGACTACCCTTCAATGATTTCACTTGCATGTTACACTATCAACTAGTCTACTATAATGTACATTTCAGTCATAGTTTTCGTTCTTACATTTAGCTGAATGCCTGTGCTTTTCATTCTTAATCCTTTGTAAGCAAAAACCCTCTTGAATAGCAAACTCTCTAATGACATTACTCCACTAGTCCTTACCAATAAACATATCCCCTGCTGCAACAGATATAGACCTATGAGGATTCCTTGTCAACATGTTACCATTTTGGTACATCTTACTCTATAAATTGAAATAAGGATTTCCATCAACATCAACATTACCAATATGTATGTGCCTTGGGATCTCATCCTCCACTGAAGGATTATTAACATCCTCTATGTCATTATCACCATATTCATCATACCCCTCAGTTCTATCATCATCAGCAACAACATCACCAACATTGGCAACATCATAATCATCTGTTGCTGCCAGTTGCCTCAATCCTCTCAGATCATAAGACTCTAGCCCTCCCAAACCAACATCAATATCATCCAATGAAGGTTTAGCTCTTTTCCTAGACTTAGAGAACTGCCCTTTAGTTTTTCTGGTTTGAAAAGAAGACTACAACTGCGATGAGGATGAGATACATCTTTTTTTAGTAGCGGTTGGCTTAGATGGCATAGGCTAAGATGGTGTAGGCTAAGAAGGTGTAGGTTCACAGGAGGTTGCCTGAGATGCTATAGCATCAATCGGGACAAGCTGAGATAGTGTAGGTCAGTTGGGGCAGGCTAAAATGGTCTAGGATCATATGGGGTTAGTTGAAATGTTAGAGGCTAAGACGAGGAAGGCTGACAAGCTAGAGGGTTAGATGAGGTAGCTTGAGAGGACTTCAAGTAGGTAGACAAATCCATAGTGAGTAGTAAACCTATTAAATTAAAGATAAGTTCAGGGTTTACTAACTCTCTGATTTTGAAAAGTGAGGTTACCTGTGTAGCAGCTGGGGACTTGTAAATGTGCTTCTTGCTATAGGTTTGTGACTTCTTCAAAGCGGACGCCTCCAACTTAGTGGGCCTATTTGGTGACTTAATGGGTTGGGTTACTGGGGTACTTGGTGACTTAATGGTCTTTGTTTCTGGAGTACAAATCAAACTGCTAGCCCATTTTTTAGCTTGTCTAGTAGATAACATAGATTCATACTCATCCTCCATAAGTACATCAAACTCATCCTCCCTAAGTACATTAAACTGATAGAAGGAGCATTTTCAAGTGGATCCATAACTTAAGCGTTCTTTACATGAGGCCCAGTTTAACTTGGGTTTTTTTTGCTCCATCTAACTTATTAATAATTAGTTGATGACTAGAAGGGGCAGTGGTGGCTAGCATATATATAGGAATCTCTCCTTTGGCATAATTCCACAAGCTAACCAAATGCAGACAGTCCTTATCACATAATAAGGACAATTTTCTTCTACTGGCACTAGGAGTGGTAAACATAAAGTCAAAGAACTCAGGTGGTTCATATCCTACTTTCATGAGTTTAACCTTACGATCCCTATTAAGGTCAAGTATTTGATACTTATCTAAATCACATGTATAATACTCAAAATCCTTTTCCCTTCAATCTGCAAATGAAATGTACAACAAAATCACCATCAAAACCCAAATCCCAATTTCAATTTTCACTTAACTTTTCTAAACACTTACATCCACACACACAGCAAATACACCATCATATTAGAATCATTCCACAACTACATTACTTAGATTAAGTTAATTTAGCCCCACTCAAACCTAAATCCCCAAACAACTGAACAGTAACCCACTAAGATATGCTTGACTCTACCAGTCATCTTTACCAAGAAATTAAACAAATTAAATGGATTAAACGACCTTTTCCTATTGAGCTTTTCCTTTCTCCTTTGCCATTTTGCTTGTTTTTTCGTGAAATGAGGACCGAACTCATCTCTAAATGGGGACTGAACTTATCTCTCAACCACAACTTTGCTGCCCCAGAGAATATTCCTCCAATAACAACGTCTGAAAGTGGGGCTCAGCTTGTCAAGATGGAGGTTATAGACATTTTAGGGTTTTGGGGAGAGATGCAAGGAACTCTCCAGTTCACAGAGAGAGAGAGAGAGAGAGAGAGAGAGAGAGAGTTGTGGATGAATTAGGGGGAGGGCTTACTCTGTTACTCTATTAATTGGAGGAATTGCTAGAGTTTTTCTTTTAAAAAAAAAATTTAAATTTCCAATCTAACTTCTTACACGTGGGAATTCATGCATAGGTGGGTAATTACCGCATGCCATGTCACTTTCCCATTCAGATTTCAAACTTTTTCGCCGGATTTGCGTGCCATAAATATTAACCAAACCTTGATGGGCCCAGAAATATTTTCCCAAATTTAGTGGGTTAGACAAATATTAACCCATACCTCAATGGACCCATATGCAAATTTTTCCTATTTTTACCCTATCTTTTGTTTTTAAAAAATACCCTCTCTCGCTCTCCTAACAACCCACTAATAGATAAAACTTATTTTATTGTCGAGAACTCAACCCCCCACCATTCACTACGCCATCTACCGGTAATGTCGACTTTTAATTTACTAAAAATTATCCAAAAATTGTGTCTTTTAGGTATTTTTAATTATAATTATTTTCAAAATTGAATTAATTGTGCAACTAATTGCTAAGGGCACATGAAATTGTTATGTTAATAGTAGCACTACAACATGAACATATATTCACAAATTACTCGTATATTATACATATCATTCAAAAAAATCATTTCAAATTTAATTTACAACCACCATAGCATATAAAATATAACTTGTTAAAAAGTGATCATATTTAACCACAATATGTTTAAGTACTTGTTTACAAGTGCTTATTTTGGACATATAAATAGTTACACAACTATATAAATATATTTTTATACTTAATTACAATTCTCCTGTAGTCATGTACACTCATTCAGCACCATTCAGCATGCTTCAGCATCATTCAACATTTTTAGTATGTTTTGGCATGATTCAATATGTTTAAGCATGATTAAGTATGTTTGGCAACAAGCACCAACAACTAATTATCATAACCAAAAGGACATGCTCTAAAGATAAACATTTATAATTGACACAGAATCCTACCCATCCTCAATAATTTAAGGGTACCTAGTGGGCACATTTATAGACCAACAATTTCGTGGTACGTGTCCTTGCTAATTCAACTGCATATGAATAACAATAGTACTAGAATAGCGTGCTGCAGGTAAAGGTTGCTCGCCTAATTAAAGACAATCCAGTGTGGGATAAAGGCCTCATTAGGATCCTTTTCTCGGACAAGGTGGCAAGCAAATCCAAAAAATGTTGCCGAGTATGAGGTCTCTGAGGGACGAATGGTAGTAGCGGTCGGTCGAAGAATGGAATTTTGCATAGTAAGATCAGTGCATGGGTTAGGAAATTTGGACATTAGCAAGTCACAAAACTTGAAACAACATTTCATAGATAAAGGATGATAAAAGCGATTATGGCAACTGGATATGGTGCCCAAGCTTTAACAATTGTCATGGACAGCATGTAAGGGCTTTTTTGGCAGTAAATGGGACTTTAAGGAGAAGGCATATTCTAAGTGATGGCATATGCATTGTCTACCGAAGGTCCATTGGGCTATCCCTTGTGCTTTGCTTGAATGTAAAATGGTTGAAGAAGTGCAGGAGACAGGTGAGTTTTCTTGTATGGTTGGGGATACTAAAAATTTAGACTTTGGTTGTATCCTCATGGTGCTAGATAAATGGGGCTGAAGCAAACTTGATTCTTTTCTTTGTATAGCATGGACCTGTTAGGCGTGGTGACATAAAAAAAACTTTAATCAATGAAAACCCCTTCATACTTATAATGCTACATGGCTTTCAACATATGCTTGAGGAATATAAGGAGTACCCCATGAATATCTCCACTCCTATTTCTCTATCCAAGATATAATTTTCCAAAAGGTGGGTTGTACCTCTTCAACAATGGATAAAGATTAACACAGATGTTGTTATCTTGATTAGTGACATTCAGATTGGGATTGGATGCACATTGTTTCATGTGATGGATAAGGGCTAGAAAAATGTAATCATTGACTCTGATTCAATTAATCTTATATTGAACTCCATATTGGCACTAGAGACATTCAGAGCATGCTTGGTGCTAAAGTAATTCATGTATCCCACTTATAATCTACTGGTGGCACTCTAATTTTTAGTAAAGCAGATGATCTATACTTGACGAATATTACGAGAATTTTGCTCAGCCTTCAGTCATTTTTAGGCTTAACTATTAACTACAACAAATTAGGATTGGTTGTCTCAAGGAATGGTGAATTTTACCCAATAATGCAACTATAGAACTAGGGTGCACCTTAGCCTAATTGCCAATAAATTGCCTAGGGGTTCCACTTGGGACAAACATGAGAAAACCTCTTATTGGCAATGCATTATTGATAAAATTCAAAAAAGACTAAGTCATGGAAAAGTAGTTGTTTGTCTGGGGCAAGAAGATTGGTGCTTATAAAGGTTGTGATAAACTATTTGCCTATATACTATCTCTCAATTTTTAGGCTACCCAAAAAAATAGCGAATGAAATTAACAAAATACAAAGGAGATTCCTAGGGTACGGCTCAAAGGAGGAGAGGTTTTGTGCCTTGGTAAAATGGGGCATAGTACAGAAGCCTAAGAATGAGGTTGGGAGTGGATGACTTATTTCTGAAAAATTCTACTGTTTCATTCAAGTGGTGGTGGAGATATGCTTGTGGAGAAGGTACCCTCCAAGGAACTGTGGCCAACTTAATCTATAATGAAGATCTAGCAGCACATCTATAACGGTTTATAAAAGAAATTGTCGGTGCTTAGAGGGATATTAAGAAACTAGCAACTGAAAAACAACTTATGTCATCTATATTTGTTCAACAACTTGAAAAACAAATTGGCCAAGGTACAAAAATCAAATTTTACGAGGATTCATGGGCTCTAAAAATTACATTACAAGCTACATACATTAGGCCATATGGTCTCTCCAACTAGCATAGAAAACTCATATCTAAAATAATTGGTTTGAAGGGGAGCTGTAGAGATGGACTTTAGCATGGAAAAGACAATTAGCATATAAAGAACTCCCAGAAGCTAAAGAGTTGCATATGTTATTCCTACAACATTATCCTAAGAGAAATAGGATTGATAAACCCTTGTGGTGTTCAAAGAAAGAGTTCACAATCAAAAGTCCTACAAAAAAAGGCAAATGTTTTGGCAGGTCAAGGAGCAATGGTGTACAACATAGCATGCACAGTTTGGATAAATTTGGTCCCCCCAAAAGTTGAGTTTTTTTTTCCTTTTGTTGGCACTCCTTGGTAAGCTAAACATAGAGGATTTACCAAATAGAAAAGGCATGGTACTTGTGGAAGAGAATATATGTACTTTCTGTTCATCACAACCCAAGAACGTGGATCACTAATTGTTAAGTTGCTCCTTTTCTTAGTGCATTCGGTGTACTGTATTAGCCAATTTTGGTTGCTCTATCAAGAGGTATGACTCCTTCAAGAAATTCTATGAGGTTGGGCTATGTAAGAGAGTCTATAATAAAATAACAAAAAAGTTTTGGAGGCCCAAATTCTTTGCCATAACTTGGAGCCTCCAGACGCTTAGAAATGGTGTAGTATTTTAACAACGAGATTTGAAAGCTAATGCTCTGTGTGCTAGCAACAAGTGGTTAGTGACCTTGTGGTTAAATCCCTATACCCCTAATATTCTGGCTAAGAATTTCACATCCCCACCCTGTTCTCTTAGTGACTTGATGGAGCAGCTAATAGTTTGTTAATGTCATACTATGTAGGTGTGCCTTCTTTGCTTTGATGGTTTTTTTCGATTGCATTGGGTATGTTTCCCTTCTCTGTTGGAGGTGGTTGAACTTTTCTACCTTTTAGCACTATCAATAAATTAAAAAAAAGGCCATGTGAAGAAGACGAAAACACTGTTTCTTATTTTATTACTTGGGTGTATTTTGATGATTATGAGCCACATCCTATTTGTAATGATTTTTCATAATGCAACAAAATGCCTGTGGAGATGGATCTTTGCGACTAATAAAATACCCCCTGTTGACACTCAAACAACAAACAAAAAATAATAATCATCCCACACGAACAGTTGATTTGATCAAGTACCACCACTCCCTTTGCAAATTGAATTTCTTCATTTAAGCCACTTCGTTAATATGGAATCAATTGACAAATTGAAATGTTCTTTGTATGGAACTTAATTTCTTCTTTATTTGTATGAAAGGATATTACAAGCAGTACACAATGCTCATTGTCACGAAAATAAAAGTTCATAATGTAAGTAATTTATTATATAGTAATCATTTTCATTTTTAAGTTTAGGATTGCAATTTCTCATTGCTATGAAAATTCTCATTTAAGTTTTTGAGTGCTGAATTTATGACGATAAAAATCAAATAGTGATAATGACACTTTAGCTTCCAGGTAGTAATAATAATATTTAGCTTCATATTCATCGTAGATCACATAGGTGAAATTATGACAAAATTCATATGTATTACATGGGTTAAATTTTAAGGTGAAGTTGTGAGAAAATTGATATGAATTACATAGGTTAAATGTTAAGAACATTCACTCAAATCGAAAGATATTTAATACAAATAATTCAAAAGTGATTTTTTCTATATAAAAATTGTTTCCCAAAATTTAAAAACCTTATTCTTCAACTTTTAGGCCAAACTTAACCCTGTTATATGATCTGAAGATTACAAGTCATATATGCTTTTGTTCATTTTTCTTTTCTTGCCTTCTTTTTTAGGGGGATCATGGGGAAACCAACGCTCACATCTACAAAATCATCTCTAAAATTTACACCATTGACATGATAAAATGGAAAATGTAGCTATTAAGGGAGACAAAATTGAACCAGATCAATACAAATACTTTGCTAACAGAACATGCATAATTTGTCATCTAATGTGTTAGTTATTTGTTTTACTCATATCAAATAATTTATCCAATCCTTGTGGCCGTCTTCAATATGCTTTATATTGGTCAATAATAATCATGGGTAGATTTACATGATTACATCCAAGCATAATATGGGCACAAGTTATACTGTATTTCCAATACTATCCAATAAATAATATTGTAGAATTAAATATTTGCTCTAAAATTTGAGTGTGGTTGCTTGGGATCATTTATTCGTTGAGCTATTAACGTCACCTTCGAAAGTAGATTTGTTAATTTAGTTTAAACTTTGTGGATGAGATTTTTTCCTTGACTTGAAGGATTGTAGTTGAAGTATCAGAATACAATGGGGATTAGATCTAAGACACATGTTAACATATTTCATTAAGATCCCATCCCCAAACAACTAAAACACCACAAGTTGAAACAAATCAAATATAAAGTCCCCATCCACACATAATTGTAGAAAACATAAACAGTAGGATCGGTAGATCCTACAATAGGGGGCAAGATATAACGATAGGACAAATGAAAGCCTAGAGCCTAAAAATCAATACAACAAAGTAATAGAAGCAGCTTCACACTAAAAAAGAGACAAGGGAACAGAGAAGGCAGAAAAAACTACCCATTTCAGCCTACAAACAAGAGGAAGTTGTATGCATGTTGAAGTATTTAGAGGCTTTCACATATTTTCTATAGCTTCAATTCAGAGGTTCGAGTGAGAGAACCTAGTTAGCAAACTCAATGATAGGTCTTTGGGAACATAAGGCTAGAACATTAGCACAACTGGCATACATGACTTCATGCATTTGTGCAACTCAGTCGATATTGTTGAGAATTAATATTTTATCCCATGGAAATCGATAGGCCTCCCTATTTGGTGGTCAGTTAAACTTGGCTGCATGCAAGCATGGTTGAATCAAGGATTGATTTGGCATTGTAATCCACCATATTCCACTTTTTTTTTTTTTTTTTTACTTCTTCAAAACTTTAACGGACTCAAAGAGTTTTCAATTGATATTTCAGTTTTTTCAAAGAAATAATACACTTGTCATTTTTTTGATTTTTAAATTTTTTTATAAAAAGTTATGCCTTAGACCTCCTTCATTGTGCATCCTTTCTCTCCTCCCTTTACCCAATTAAATTGAATTAAAAACTCCATAGTACCATTTCCAATTGCTCCACTCATTCTATTTTCTTTCTCATCGATAATTCAACCCTTTATGACGATGCCTGTTGGCTCCTAGTCACAAGAGTGTTAAGATTGAGTCGACATGATGAGGGAAATCGACTCCTTGTAGCAAGCTCTCTCTCTCGCCCCCTTCTTATTTCTTAGTCAACGTAGCCACCACCATCTCCACTTATCCATAACTCAAACGCCAATTTGTACTTCTTCACCCTTTGATATCCTCCCTCTCTACCTTTCTTTCTCCCGCTTATAACTCACCACGTGGTTCTGAACTTCCAATCCAATCTGATAGTTTTGAGAGCACCCGAACACAAGAGGGGGGTGAATTGTGTTGGTCGATTGTTTAGAATTTCTGGGAACACCCTCAAGAACAGTTCGGACAGAGTGTTTGCAGTGAACCAGAAACAGAATAGCAGCGGAAAGTAAACAAAATGCACACAGTGTTTTTACGTGGAAAACACCTCTAGCCCAACTGAGGTGAAAATCACGACCTACCCCTGTAGGATTTTCACACACTTCTACTATACGGGCCAAATACGTTACAGAAGTAACCTACACCGTTACAAATGTAAGACTCATGTAATCATCAACCCCAAGACAAGTTACACCACGTCCAAAGTCTCCCTAGACTTCGACACACTCAATTCTCACTGATAAAGGAAGAAAATGAAATAAGCACCTCACTTTAAGTGCTTCTAAATAAGCAAGGGTAAGGTACAATTGAGCGCCTAGTATGCCAATGAAAGGACTCGAATTTTCACTCACTTTAGACGGTTTTCTTTCTGAAAATATATCCCTTTGAAGCACTTGAAATGCCTTGAAAAGCAATGTCTCACTGCCAGAAAATTGAAGGAGAGAAGTTACTTAAATAAGAATGTGGGACAGAAGAATATTAATTTTTTTTACTGTACTTGTGTCGCAAGGATATTAGTTTTACCCACTAAATACTTATGACGCAAGACTTGGTAACTCACCCACTAACAGCTTGAGCCGCAAGGATAAATGAGCACCATAAATTTCAGCAGCCAAGCCCACAATTTTCTCCACCTATTAGCCACATTCTAAAAATAGAAGTTGTTTTACTTGGTGAAAAATTCACCCTAAAAAGTAGGCTAAAACTCTCCATAATATTTTCAAAGCCAAAAATAACTCTTTTGGACTCAACAACTACAGAAAATGTATCTCAAATATTTCAAAAACGTCAGCCCAAAAATCAAGGAAAAACCATAAAATTCAATTTTGGCTTAAAAACACTCTGAACCCTATTCTCAGAACTGGTCTGAGACAGTATTCTGAGATATTTCAAAAACCATTCAAAGTTAATGTTAAATCAAGACCTTCTAATTGGCATATTAACAAGAATCTAATAAAATAAAATAAATACCAAACCAATGACTCTTGTTAATCAATTGGACAGCTTGTATACGATTTGACTTGTCACTCCAAATGCTTTGACGCTTCTCAAAACTGTTTCTTGGGCTGTTCTGAAGTACTTCATGTTCTTTGATGCTTCTTGAGTCCTTGTCAGTCAGCTGCTCTGAAGAACTATTCCTAGAACTGTTCTAAAACTATGTTCTAAGACACATGTACTTTGCGGCAACTGTTCTAAGACACTATTCTCAAACACTTATTAATCAAGCAAGATATTTCAAAAATATTTTTCGGATCCTGTCAACAACACATAACTCAAGCACAACCATATAGAGCATTACATTTGTGTTTGTTATCATCAAAACCATATACAAGTATGAGGTCAACAATTTCCTAATAGGGTCAACAATTTTCCTCTTTTTGATGATGACAAACCAAATGACCATATTGACATAAAAGAAGAAAGCAAGTTTTAAGAAGTCAACTTAATCCAAGTCAAACTAAAACAACCATGGTCATGCCCATCTTCCCCCTTTTGACATCATCGAAAAAGGGTGGTAAGATCAAATAGAGAGAGTCAGGTTGTTTGCAATCACCACCACTTGGGTAATGGAGGAAAACAACCGGCGATACACTCAAGTATATGGTACATTAATGATATTGGCCGTCTGAGTCACGCACAAACAAATAACAACAAGAAGACAAGCAGGGCACAGTATTAAAGCATAACCAACCAAGAGTTAGTAAACCATTGTCAGTCAAAAAGACACAACCAGATAGTGAAAAACAATTGTTGACAACAGGGTGGAGAATAATAGTAAAAACAGGGAATAGAACAAGGCAGGAAACAAGGGGCAGAAACAGGTTTAGGAAGGAGGAGAGGACAGTTGGGCCATGAGGGCAGTGATGGCAGATAGTAGATCCTCATGGCGCTTTGCATTCACAGCCTTCTCCTCTGTAAGAGCTGCCTTGACCTCAGAGATCTCATCCTTCAGCCGGTTTTGGTCCTGGAGCAAAGTATCCAGTGAAGTGCCACTGGAGGAAGAATCAGAAATAGGGGTAAAGGGTGTTTGGGGCCCTTGTTCGGAACCAGCAGACTCACCCTTTGCAATCTTGAACCCACAACTGATCAGGGTGTTGCTACCTATCTCATTTGTCCCTTGCACCCTTACCTTCTTCTGTAAAGAAATTCCAAAGTGCTCAAATACCAAGGTCAGGAGAAAAACATACCCCATGTCATGTTCCCTAATCGTGTTTGCAATGCGGGAGATATGACTGATCATGATGGCTAGTAGGTTGATCTGCTCCCCCCGGTCCAGGAGATCGGTAAGGCACTGGTCCATTGCATCCGTAAGGTTGCGGCCTTGGCCCCAGGGGATGATGTTTTTGATGATAAAACAGAAGAGCAACCGGTGACAAGGTGTCATCTCCCCTTTCTTGACTGACCAGGGTGTTTTCAAACCTAGTTGTTGACTTAACCTTTGAGTCAATTGGAGCAATCTCTCAGCTCTGAGTATTGTCTTGCCTTCCCTCACATAAACCCCAAAGCCCACAGCCGGAACTCCTAAGATTTCTCCCATTTCCTTAGCATTGAACCGCAATCTTTTCCCATTGACCACACTTGTCACCACACCATTGGTGACATTACAGTTAGCATAGAATTCTGCCAAATCAGATACAGAACAACCTCTCTGGGTGTTTGCAAACAGGTCTAACCAACCGTGGGCTTTAGGAACATCTCCAGGCCCTGTTCTTGAAAATAAGCAACTTCTACAATTTTGCCGCGTACCACACTCCTTTGGAGAAAATGGGCAACTTTGGCTGCTATGGTCATGGTTGTTTTCACTTTCTTGGATTTGGGTTCATCTGGCTTGGCTTCTACAGGCACCTGTTGGGGCACCTGTTCGGAAGCAGCCTTGCTTTTTGATGAGACTCTTTTGGAGGAAGGCTTCTCAGATGGAGTGGAGGCAGGCACCTGTTTGGAAGCCTGTTCAGCAGGAGCTTCTCCTTTATCTTTGGCTGCCGTATTATCAGGGAAGGAAACAATTTTCTCAACCTATTGGGGCTCCTGGTTTGAAGGGCCGGCAGGTTTGGAAGTTTTGTAGGTGCATTAGGAAGACTTTCTGGATGATTTTGTGGAGGGAGGTCTGGAAGGAAGTTGTGTGGTTGTTTCTGCGGGCAGTGAAGGAGCAGAAGAAGATCCAGAATAGCGAGTTCTAGGTCTGTGAACAAGTGGGAAATCAGTTCGACATGTAAATGTCTTGAACCCAACATCTTGGTCCCCACTTGCAGGTTTGGTCATTTCGTAGGGTTTAAGGAGAGCAACCTCAATGGTCAAATCTGACCCATCACTGTCAGTCTCCTCAAGATCTTCCACCCGATCCAAATTAATGAAAGGGTCATCCAATCTGTCAAGAAAAATAGGCGCAGACCCCGTTCGGGCTTCACCCGGTTCAGGACCAGGTTCAGACCCTGATTGAGCCGCATCTACTTCAAGAACACCTTCAGACACAGTTTGAACCTCACTAGGTTCAAGAACACCCTCAGATAACATTGGTTCCACATCAGGCTCAAACAACACCAAAACCCATCCAAATTCGGGAGGAACATCACCTAGTTCCATCCCCATCGTAACCCAAAGATTGCAGAGATAATAGGCAAAGGGGGTAGAGAATTGAACCCCGTACCTCTGACCAGTGCCAGTGCTGTAGTCGCCGATAAGGGCAGAGATGGAGAAGCTGGCGGAGATGCCATGCGAGATCACTTTGGCGCCGGGTGTGGAGTTCGAGGCAATGATGGTCGTCGCTTGGAGGAGGAGTGACCGCCGCGGGTCTTCACCATTGTTGCTGGGTTTGAGAGAGAGAAGAGCTAGGGTTTCGGGTGTTGAAGATGGAGAGAAAGAGAAGGAATCGAGCAATTTTGAGGGGAGAGGGAGAGAGATTTTCGGGATGTGGTACCGAGAAGAAGGGGAAGTGGGAAATTTAAGTCTCCCAGCCGCTTCTTATTCGGAAAGGTGGAAGAGAAAATAAAGTCCAATAATTAAAAAAAATATATCTGATTCGTACAAAGTGACAAACAGTAGCCATACCTGTTCTTGACGCTTGTTCTTACTGTCAGTTGTTCGGTAACATGGGACAATAAGGGCAATATCATCAGACCTCAACGATTGTCAGCAGCTTATAATCCACACATGTGCTAATTCTAACACAAAAGTTGACTGCATCCAATGAATCAAGATGTTTGACCTGAAAAACTTTTAACTAGACAAGCATTGGGGGTTAATTAAGCATGCTCAAGTTGTTTTAATTAAACCCAATTCAAGTATGTTATTTTCAAATTGTTCTCTATTTAGTACCTTGGTAAAAATATCAGCAATTTGCTTATTAGTGGTACAAAAATTCATTGAAACCAAGCCCTTTTCAATATTGTCTCTCAAAAAGTGATGACGAATGTCAATATGTTTAGTCCTTTTATGTTGACATGGATTTTTGGAAATATTAATTACACTTGTATTATCACAAAATATGGGAATGCATCCCGTGTCAACACAAAAATCTTTGAGTTGTTGCCTTATTCACAACAGTTGAGCACAACAAGAAGCAGCTGCAACATATTCAGCTTCTGTTGTGGACATGGCAACGGAGTGTTGTTTCTTGGTTGCCCAAGATACCAAACAGGGTCTAAGAAAATGAGCCACACCTGAGGTGCTTTTTCTATCAACCAAGAAACCTGCATAGTCATCATCAGCATACCCAACAAGATCGAAGTTGTACCCTCGAGGATACCATAAAGCTAAGTCAGGAGTATGTTTTAAATATCTTAAAATCCGTTTAACAGCCTTTAAATGAGTTTCTTTTGGCTTAGACTGAAAACGGGCACACAAACTAACACTAAAAATAATGTTAGGTCTACTGGCAGTTAGGTATAGAATCGACCCTATCATGCCCCTATAGGATTTCTCCTCAACTGAGAGACTCCCATCATCCATTACCAACCTGGTTGAGGGAGAGATGGGAGTATCAATGGGTTTGGCCGATTCCATTACAAACCACTTAATCAATTCCTTGACATATTTTTGTTGATATATCATAGTTCCGTTTGAAGTTTGCTTGATTTGCAAGCCTAAGAAGAAATTAAGCCCGCCCATCATGCTCATTTCAAACTCACTCCTCATTAATTTTGAAAACTCATCACACAGATCATTGTGAGTTGCACCAAATATAATGTCATCGACATATACTTGGATAATCAACAAATGTTCCCCCTTAGATTTTAGAAACAAGGTATTATCAACCTTACCCCTGTTAAAACCATTTTCAATTAAAAAGTTTAAATTAAAAAGTTTGAAAACCGTTCATACCAAACTCTAGGAGCTTGTTTTAAACCATAAAGTGCTTTGTCAAGTTTGAAAACATGATTAGGAAATTCATAATTTTCAAAACCAGGGGTTGGCTTACATACACCTCTTCCTTTAGGTATCTATTGAGGAATGCACTTTTAACGTCTATTTGGTATAGCTTTATCTCTATGTGAGCTACAAAAGCTACCAAAATGCGAATAGCTTCAATCATTGCAACGGGTGCAAAGGTTTCTTCATAGTCAATTTCCTCTTCTTAGTTGTACCCTTGAACCACCAACTGAGCCTTGTTCTGAGTAACTGTTCCAAACTCATCAAGCTTGTTTCGGAACACCCACTTGGTGCCGATGACTGATCTGTCCTCTGGCCGTGGTACAAGGTGCCACACCTTGTTCTTTTCAAACTGATGTAGCTCCTCTTGCATTGCAATAACCCAGTCAGAATTTGCAAGAGCTTCATGAACACTTTTTGGCCCAATATTAGAGAGAAAAGCATAGAAAGCACAAAAGTTTTAAAGTTTGGATCTAGTTTACACTCCTGTATGAATGTCAGATAAGATCTGGTCAAGGGGGTGCGAACTTTGGTGCTTCCAAGGTCATAGGGTAAGTGGGTCTACAGACACGCTTTCTACTCTTGCTGGAATACTCGGTGAAACAGATTTTGAACCTGTTCTGGAGCCTATTTCCAAGCCTGTTCTGGAGCCTGTTCTCAAATCTGTTCGAGGAGAATTGGGTTGAGTGGGCTAGTTTTGTTCCGAAACGGGTTCAGCAATGCTTCCTTCTGATTGGTTTAAACCTTGCCCACCTTACAAATTATCTGCTCCAGGACTTGGTTCACCTCCAGGAGACTTACCTTTCTCATACATGGAGTTTTGAGTGAGCAACAAATCTCTCCTTACAAGGCCCTGTTCGAACTCTGCATCCTGTGCATCATTCTCAACAAGGGAGTTAGTTTCATCAAACAGTACATACACACTCTCCTCAACACACAAAGTTCGTTTGTTAAACACTTTGTATGCCTTACTATGTGAGGAGTACCCCAAAAATATTGCCTTATCACTCCTTGGATCAAACTTTCACAAGGCATCCTTGTTGAGAATGGGTCTAATCATGCATCTATTAATAATGTAACAAGATGTATTTAATGCTTCCGCCCAAATGTTTCTAGGAAGATCACTAGCAATAAGCATTATTCTAGTCATGTCTTCTAGAGTACGATTTTTATGCTCTACCACCCTTTTCTGTTGGGGCGTTCTTGGGGCAGAAAAATTATGATTAACACCATGTTCATTACAATAGTCAATAAAGCTCGAATTTTCAAATTCTTTACCATGATTAGACCTTAGACAAACCAATAAGTGTCCTACTCTCTTTTCAGCCCTTTTTGGGAATAAGTGGACCATTCTTGATGATCATCCACAACTCATAATCATCAGCTTGAACATAGTTTTCCATGCGATTCTTCCACCAACTATAATGTTGACCATTAAAGTACGGTGGTCGAGTTACAAATTGACCCTCAAGCATTCCTTGTGGTGTACTCATCTTCTAGGATCTCTCAAGGTGTCAGCCTTTAAATGAGAACCTGCTCTGATACCACCTGATAGTTTTGAGAGTACACGAACACAAAAGGGGGGTGAATTGTGTTGGCCGATTTTTCAGAGTTTCTGGGAACACCCTCAAGAACAGTTCGGACAGAGTATTTGCAGTGAGCCAGAAATGGAATAGCAGTGGAAAGTAAACAAAATGCACACGGTGTTTTTACATGGAAAACACCTCTGGCCCAACTGAGGTGAAAAACCATAACCTACCCCTGTAGGATTTTCACACACTTCCACTGTACGGGCCAAATACGTTACAGAAGTAACCTACACCGTTACAAATGTAACACTCACGTAACCGTCTACCCTAAGACAAGTTACACCACGTCCAAAGTCTCCCTAGAGTTGGACACACTCAATTATCACTGATAAAGGGAGAAAATGAAATAAACACCTCACTTTAAGTGCTTCTAAATAAGCAAGGGTAAGGTATAATTGAGCGCCTAGTATGCCAATGAAAGGACTCGAATTTTCACTCACTTTAGATGGTTTTCTTTCTGAAAATATATCTCTTTGAAGCACTTGAAATTCCTTGAAAACCAATGTCTCACCGCCAAAAAATTGAAGGGGAGAAATTACTTAAATAAGAATGTGGGATAGAGCAATGTTAATTTTTTTACTGTACTTGTGTCGCAAGGATATTAGTTTTACCCACTAAATACTTGTGCCGCAAGACTTGGTAACTCACCCACTAACAGCTTCAGCCGCACGGATAAATGAGTACCACAAATTTCAACAGCCAAGCCTACAATTTTCTCCACCTATTAGCCACATTCTAAAAATAGGAGTTGTTTTACTTGGTGAAAAATTCACCCTAAAAAGTAGGCTAAAGACTCTCTATAATATTTTCAAAGGCAAAAATAACTCTTTTGGACTCAACGACTACAGAAAATATATCTCAAATATTTCAAAAAACGTCAGCCCAAAAATCAAGGGAAAACCGTGAAATTTAGTTTTGGCTTAAAAACACTCTGAACCCTATTCTCAGAACTGGTCTGAGACAGTGTTCTGAGATATCTCAAAAACCATTCAAAGTTAATGTTAAATCAAGACCTTCTAATTGGCATATTAACAAGAATCTAATAAAATAAAATAAATACCAAACCAATCACTCTTGTTAATCAGCTGGACAGCTTGTATACGATTTGACTTGTCGCTCCAAATGCTTTGACGCTTCTCAAAACTGTTTCTTGAGCTGTTCTGAAGTACTCCATGTTCTTTGATGCTTCTTGGGTCCTTGTCAGTCAGCTGCTCTGAAGAACTGTTCCTAAAACTGTTCTGAAACTATGTTCTGAAACACATGTACTTTCCGGCAACTGTTCTAAGACACTGTTCTCAAACACTTATTAATCAAGCAAGATATTTCAAAAATGTTTTCCGGATCCTGTCAACAACACATAACTCAAGCACAACCATATAGAGCATTACATTTGTGTTTGTTATCATCAAAACCATATACAAGTATGGGGTCAACAATTTCCCAATAGGGTCAACGCTATCCAATTCACATTCCCACTAACTCATGTCCTAATCCTTACTTATCTATTTCTAAATTTGATTTTGACTCTTGACATAGTTATGGTAGACTAATCATTTCTCATTCCTTTTGGTTGAAATTAGATTCCTATTATCTGACCACCAGCCCCAAACCCCTCTTGGCTCTTGTTAAATTTGTAATAGGATTAATAAGACCACAAATGGACGGTCGTTACATTGTATAGCTAATCGGGAATGATCCTTAGGGAAAGCCAAGGTCAATATAAAGCCTAATCAATGCGTAATAAATCTTACTCTATTAAAGTGATTAATCATTAACAAAGCTATAGAAAGTATGAACACATGATAAGAAACCAACTAACAGCTACATAAAACATTGAATATAAGCAAATGAACTATCAAAACAAGATCAACTTGCAACCAAGCAACTTTAAATAAAACACAACCAGATAACTAATACCATTTCCTTGTCAAACAAACAAACAAATATCATCAACGCCATTTGTTGGGACAACATTCTCAAATTTTTCTTCCAAATTGATCACAAACACCTACTTACTCTTAGGCACAACCAAGAAAAGAATAAATTACTATCTAAACAAGACTAACAACAAATAAAGAATAAAGAAAGTTAGAGAGAACTTACCTGGCTAAGCTAATGATTTTAAACAACTAATGGCATTTTAGTTTAGTTTAATCAATGACTTTATTCAAGAATGCTTTGCAACCTCTTTAGCAGGCCCGACCTTGACATCTATGGTTTAATTTCTCAGTCTCTCAGTCTTCAACAGTTCGTGGGTTCAATTTCCAAGACTTGTTTACCTCACCTTATTCCCTACAAAACTTAAGAAAAACAAATAAGAATTCTAGAATAAATATTGTTATGAGCTAGCATTAGGAATAAAGGTGCCAAAATTGCATCAGTTTTGGATTGAACAACTCCCTCCTCCCTCCTTCCTATCCGCAGCTTTTATTTGTTCGAGTAGCATCCAAAGGTTTGGCTAGATACAATGGGATCTTCATGACTTCACACAGCAACTCTATTCCTCCGATGTTCAACACATCTTTCTTCGCCGATGTTGGGTTGGTGATTTTCATCAATAAGATCCAAAGTTTTCTTGAATCTTATATTTTCCCTCGCAAGATATATTCCCCCCCCCCCCCCAAAAAAAAAAAATCTGTTTATGGGTTTATTCGAGATATTCAGGGATGGTCAGCAGAGGTGACCACAGTCAATTCATGGCAGGTAACACGGCTCGTGTTGTTGACAATGGTGAGATTTATGGCGCACTAGGTAGGTCGTGGTGGCTTGTCTTGAGGTGTGGATTTTCAGTTGCCACCATGGTCAGTCAATGGGTGAGACCACGACCCGTGATGATATGTTTCACATTTTTGGCTCGGTTTGTCTGATAAGTTTGCCACGTCTTTTTTGCATCTAAAAACCACTCCCAATCCTATCCTAGTTGGTATTCTTTGGTAGGTTATTAGGCCATGGATGAATAAAGTGAGTATAAGGATCAGATGGGAACATGATGAACAATTCTACTCCCCTATGAATTGAACTTAAGAAAACTCAAACTTTTACGCTTGCCCTGTCAGAGTTTTATCTAGAAAGTCATTTGTTGTATACAACAAATTAGTCTTACGAAAAATGATTCCATGCACAACTCGTTGATTTATCCAATACCGTAATATTCACCTACATCTTATATCCTTAACAATTGCAAAACTTGTTTTGATAGTAACTATTCGTGAAGTGACACAAGTTTTAGTTGGATAAGTTTGCAGGTGTTGAATTTAGAAAAGATCATAGTGACAATTTTGGAGGACTATTTATGTGTAGTAGTGCAGATGACATGGTGTACCTGAAGTTGTCCATATGGTGCCTATAAAGATAAGTAGTTTTTTCTATTTTTGGTTTTGCATTCAATTTCATGCATCGCAATTTATTATAGTTTCCGTATGGTTCTCAATTCGAGCATAAATTCAGTTTAACTTGCATTCTTCAGTTGAGTGGAAATCATGGTCTAACTCATATTTGGTAAATCATTTAGTAAGGACATGAGACATGTTCATCAATCAAGTATCAATTGGCATTTTGTCGTGAATACATGCATGAACAAATGCTTCATATCAATTTTTCTTACAATATTGAGCGTCAGGCATATGTAGTTCCATGTCCAATTATAAGTTTGGTGTCATGTGGGATATTATATTCATGAAATGGTGAATGTCTATAGTGGCTAACTAATATAATAGTCATGTGAATACATATCATCTGCGAGGTCAATGTTATTCGTTACAGTTGTTGCAAGTATCTTGGTGATCTCGTAATGTGATTAGGACTTAATATTGGCAGTATAATCATGGGCTTTCATGATTTGTCTGTGATTCTCATATAGAGATAGATCAAGTTTGTTTGACTACCTTATCCATTTTTGTCAACTTGGAGAATTGTATATGTCTATCTTGTCAAGTTGATGTCACTAAGATAAAATTCTTTGCTTAGATGGCCCAAATGAAATAGAAGTTTACATGCAATTATCTTTTTGATAGTTTGGTGAAAAATTCATGCAACGCCAGGTTTTTCTTTGGGATTATGATGCCAGATGTGTTTTCGTATGATCTTAATTTTATGATCATATGCCTCCTCTATGTCTGATGATTATCAGCAATGATAATGCATCCTATAAGTTTCATTTATATGCTTATGTGATGGATCAAATTGATTAATGACATGTTTATATGATCCTCATTCATGATTTAAGTTTGTTTTGTAAATTTATTCACACAAAGTTATGGCTAAAACTCAAATATGTGATTTGGTATTTCATTGCTATAGAGAAATGTGACAGTCCATAAGTTTATGCCAAACTTGATATGATAATCTAATCATATGTGAGTGTGTAAGATAAATTATGAGATGACATAGATCATGGAAGGAAATTCTCAATTTTGAAAGTTTATTCGATGATATATGAATATATGATGGTAAAGTCATCTGTTTAGAGATACGATTCCCATAGAAAATTGAGTTTTGATTTGTTAATGTAACCATGTAAACAATCCAAATATTATTGGATTAAATTTTGGTTATTAACATCAAAATTATAATTTTTTAATCATATATAAGTTGGAAATAGGATATGATTCCCATAAAAAAAGTTTGTGTGCATACATAAGTTAGAAATGTAATTCCTTGAAAACCAAGAAACGTTTGACGTTGTGAGTATTACTTGTATCAATTAAATTATGACCACATCGATAATCCATAAGCGTTGGATAAAGGTTACTATGAATATCAGTAACTACGTGAGTCTTGTGAGTTCCAACTATTTGAGATTTACAAAAGGATGTCATATTAATTGCAAAGTAGAATGGATCTATTTTGAAAGTTTACACACTACATAGTGTAACCTCACCAATGACCTATAATATGATGCTTTAGTTGTATTAATTATAGGGGTGTAATTTTTTAATAGTTCAAACGGTATTGACCATTTTGGATAAATCTAATTATAATCATGATGTATTTAGGTCATGGAATGATACATATATATTTAACGATCTTGAATGTTATACTGGCATTGACCAGTCTGAAATGATTTGAGCATAGCTATTATATATTTGAGGTCATGGAATGATATGTATTTGCCTAATGACTTTAGTAACAAAGATGTGTAAAAGCTCATTATCTAATCACTAATGACAGGCATCAACTCATACTTGATAAAATGCCAAGTCTTGAGTTCATTGTAGTCAAGCTTGTCATATGGATAATTACAAACACTATTATATTTATATTCTATCCCAAATTCGAGTACTTGAATTACCCGTTTGTAAGGACAATGGCAAGCAAATGCTCTTAATTGGTTCCTCATTGTACGATGAATAGTTGCTATGTCATAATGTACAGAAGCATGTGCTCAAAAGAGTATAGAGTCTACCTATGGGAGTATAAAGTGTGTCTACTTCAAAAAGTTAAAAGGTTTGGTTTGATGCACTCATTAAAGATATGGACACATGGCTTTAGACTGTCAAAATTCTAAACATATTTTGAGATTTTTGTGCAAGATGTATCCAATCAATCAGAAATGATATGAAGTCCAAAGACTTGTCTACTACTAAACTTGGACTAACTTAAATTATTTCCACTAAGTGAAAGCCTAAATTGCAAGATACTTTCATTATGCATAAACCTCCTTTTTTTCCCTCTAAAGTTTGGATTAATGTCTTCTTTCATTCCTAAAATGGCGGAGGATTCAGAAATTCAGGTTAAGGTTTTTCCTACTCTTAAAATGGTGGGAGATTGTTGGAGAATTTCAAGAGATGACCACCAAGGGTGGCCACAGTTTGCTCGTGGTAGGCAACACAGCCCATGTTACATACTTTGGTCGGACCATGGCACACCAAGTAGGTCGTAGTGGCTCATCTTGAGGTGTACCTTTCCAATGGCCACTACGGTCAACATATGGATGATGCCATGGCTGGTGGTAGGCTGTTTTTTGAGTGGTTTTTGGCTCAATTTGTTGGATAAGTTTGCCACGTCTTTTTCCTCCCCAAAACTACCCAGCAATCCTATCCTATTTGGTGTCCTTCGGCTGGCTGTTAAAGCCATGGCCCATGGATGAATCGAGTGAGCTTGAGAACAAGATGGGAACAAGATGAACAAATCTACTCCCCTATAAGTCGAAGCTACGAAAACTCGCACTTCTACACTTGCCCTTCCAACATTTTATCACAAATGGTGTTTGTCATATACAGTAAATAAGTCCTATGCAAAATGATTTGGCTTACGACTTGTTGATTTGTCCAATACCACATCATTCATTTACATCATTTATCCTCACCTGGGCTTTGTATTAGGCAATTGACAAAAGGATCCCTAAAATTCAGCCAACTGAATAAAGTAATCATGGAAATTATCTTTTTACTGCCTGCAAGCTTAAATTTACTTATCTAGTTCTTGACGATCACTTAAAACACACTTGAAATGTTTATGTTACAAACTTTTAGTGTTTGTCATATCCAAAAGCATAAAAATGGAGCTCAGGGTTGGAACGGATGTGACCAAACAAGAAATGAAGCCTGTGAAGACGATGGAGATCAGCATTTTAACAACGCCAGTTCAATCGCTGATCCAGTAATCTAGAAGTGAGTTTGGCACGAGGAAAACTTGATGCAACCTGTCACCCTACAGCACCAAAGAAAAAGCGGGCAAAACAGTATGTAATAACTGAAAATGGTCACCACATATATGAGGTAATGACCCTTTTATGTTGCAGTAAGCTCAGCAATCCCCCTTATTTTCAGGATTGCAGTAAGTTCGGCGATCCCCCTAATTTTTTCAGGCTAATCCATTTCAGTCACAGCAATCCCCTTAATTTTTTCAGGCTAATCCATTTCAGTTACAGCAGTCCTGGAGATAGGAGTCTAACAAGGTATAGAACATTAAGAAAACCAATGGCCGGACCTTGCAGCAAAACTTTATTCAAGAAATTAGAACAGCAAGTGTTTCCAACAGATTCCGGAAGGCACTGGAACTATTGCCCGATCAAAATTTTCAAGTGATTTAAACATGTGCTGCAGTGTCTTTGCTGCACACTTTTTCTTCCCTTCAGTTGTCAACCACCTCAACAAGGGTTGGCTCATAGTCACTAGGGGCCTCAAATCCACGGAAGTTCATCACAGCTGCAGCCACATTGGCGACGCCAGCAGTACGTAAATCTTTGCGGAATTTGATGCTAGGGTGTAGGCCAGGACCACCAGTCGCAATGGTTACCTACAAAAAACATGTGCAACTCTTTGTCAGCAAATAGCATTTTCACTAGTTCAAATCAACAAAATGGTGAATTCAATGTACCAGTTAGGATATAGCCTATATTGGGGCTCTTTTGTTACACCAGACGTTTCACTACAGGAAGTCATTGTTTAATTAGCATATGACTACAACTAAAGGCCCAGGATATCATCATTGTTTCATCCATAAAATTTGAGAAGCCCATGTTTTACTCGTTAAGAGCCACATCAACCATCCCACAATAACTAAATTTGAGATGGCCTCATCAAAGAATTTGCAATTGCAGGACATTCAACAATGACAAGACATGGTCCCCCCCACCCCCCCATCCTGTGTTGCTTATCAGAGAAACTAATTAACTGTAATACATAATTATGTAATAGAGAAATCATGAGCTCCTCTTTCAGTAGCATTTTGTGCTATCCAGAAGAAGTGGAACAGGGAGAAAGCTTACTGGGTTCAAAGTGTGAGAGGTCATAATTTGAACATTGCCGTTTTTGTCAAGTAGAGGGTTCCCTTTTTTGTCCCCATGTCCTCGGCATTACTATGGTCAGCAGTGACAACATATATACCACCCACTTGCTCAACTGCATCAAGGATTATCTGCAATGATGAGGGGGGAAAACATGAGAATGTGACAGCGAAGAAAAGATAGCACATTTTTCCCATGATCTATGATACTGATTGATTGCATTTTAAAAAAAAAAGAAAAGAAAAGAAAGAAAAAAACCTTTACCACAGCAACATGACATGATTTACTTTTTCTAACAATCGTTTCTTCCAACATAGGCTACCCCTTTTGTCCAAAATAACTCCATAGAAAGATCACCAGTTGAACCGACTGCAAAAGGGACAATCCTATGCAGCATTCCCATGCATGTAGCACTTTCAAATGATTTTAATGTGAAAACCATTGCCTAATTTTTGTAGCTTTATTCGAGTTAAATCTAACAAGACAGCAGAGCAGCGTAATAATTTTACACAAGTACTTGAAAACTTATGCTTTAGTGTTGTCCCATATTGCATCGAGAAAACCTGAAAAATTTGTACATCTACACTCTTTCTCCTTGGGTGACAAAAAATAATTGCAGATGTTCCATTCATTCACCAGATACTTTCCTAAACCCCTTCCTCACTCCAGTCCCTTTTGATTCAAAAAAACAAGCCATTCATCATTTTCAAATACTTTGCCAAAACCAAAAACTAAACAAGCCCTCATAGAAGAGTTGCGCACTCCCCCACCCCCACCAAAAAAAAAATAATAACACAAATTTTTCATAGTTTTCTTTCTTCACTTGCTTGGCTAGTTTTTTTCCGTTTTTTGGGAGGGGAAGGAGAAGCAAATAATTGAGCTTCATTAGCTCAAAACTTCAAATGTTTCACGTATAGTTGGGCGTACGCAAGCCTTCTACCAACTATTTACAATAGTTCCCTTATGTACTCCATACTTTCTAAGATATTCTATAGATCGCTTGATTTCTTACAAGAAGATTCAGTTCTCCTTCAAGCGTATGGGCTGAGTTTGGTGTGTCACCAGGTAATCTTCTATTTCTCTCTATCCTCAGAATATATATTTGTTGACCAGTAACAGTCACAATAATGGCCCATAAATCTCAAAATTAATTCAGTTGTTCCAAAAGAGATTAATTCTGTATTAATCAATAATAATTACCCATTAAATTCCTTGATTCTGTTTGAGGCTATGTGCCACTATAAAAGGGGGTGTGGATCAAGGAATGGGACACACCAGCAAGCAAGAATCATTTCCTACATGTAATACACTCTCTGGCCTCTCCCTCACATAACCTAGTCATCTGTGAAGGTTCGGGTTTTGAGCGTAACTACTTGGTGACTATGGTAGCGACCAAATCATGGGTAGCAATCAAGCAGGTGTAAGATCTGGGCAAGCAAGTTTCCACAATCGAGGTAACCTCTAATTCACCAATAGTGGTATCAGAGCCACGCCTAGTTTGATTCTAGCCCCAAAAATTCATGATTCCGACCATGCTTAAATAATATGCATCAAGAATATGAATTTCGCTTATCTGCAAACATGCTATTCTGTGTGATTATGCAAGAACGAAACCAATGCTAAGCTGCCTGGATGGATATGCCTCAATTAAAATGACAGATCAAACATTTCTGTGTGAAATGAGTAAAACAGAAGGCGAGAAATTTCTATTCTAAATTTATGCAAAGAAATTCATGACAATCTGACAAATTACATGAGCATCTGCAAATTATGTTTTAGTCTGATAATGATTTTATTTGCATTTGATTTCATTCGCATGATTTCTGGTGAAATCCCCAACCAAATACCAAGACCCCCTGACCCTAATAACTCACAGATCTGAACATGTATCCCAACCTAGACCCTCTACTTCCTCGACTCGGGCCCCCACAGACCCAAACAAAAAAAAAGGAAAAAGGAAGGCGAAACTTACCTGGACCCCATCAACACCGCAGGGAGGGCCGGCGCGTGTAAGTCACACGCTGCCGCCGAAAACGTTTTTTGGTGTTTTCTTCATCCCACTGTCCTTAAACCTCACCAACCTACTCATTCCCAACACAAACACCACACAGAAACGCCCATAAGGCTGCGCGTGTACGTCACGTGCTGTCAAGGAGTTGGCGCGTTGAGCGTGTGGATAGCCTCGGGCGTTTCGTCGACTGCTGATCTACACCTTGACAGTGGTGGTTTTGCCGATAGGTGAGTAGACAAAGCCTGTGGGGCTTGGATGGTCGTGATAGGTGGCGGTTTTTCCTAATCTGGGTTTGGTGGTGGTCTCGGTTGTGCACTGAGACCAAGGAAAAGGGCTGAAGCTCGAATGGTGGTCTCGGTTGTGGACTGAGCCCGAGGGGAAGAAACCAGGAACCATCGGGCCTTGGTCGAGACAGAGAGAGGGTAAGGTGAGTATATGGAGGTAGAAAGAGAGTGCCTTCGAGGGTTAGAGAGAGAGCATGAGGCTGAAACTTCTGAATGCAGAGAGCGAGAGAGACAGAGAGAGAGAGAGAGGGGAAGATTCTGGAGTGGAGAGGCCGAAAAAGTATGGGGTTCTCGGCCTTTTTTTTTTTTTTTTTAAGAGCCCTATTCTTTTTTTTAAAAATAATTTTTATCTCGGGTAAAATTTTAAAGATGGGCATGCTATTATTTGGGCTTATCAATCATTTCTTGTTTAATTTTGATAGTAAATATGTACAAGTTCAAATAAGTTGAGGCACATAGTTAATTCTTGAGTTGAGTTATAATTTCAAATTGATTTGATTTTAAATGTATGAACTTGATATTGTAACTGATTCGGGATAAATTCGATTTACCTCAAATGGGCTTCCTCTGAATTTTCACCTCATAAGCCAGGCCCATACGAGGGTACTGGGTCCAGAAGAAATCTCTCTATGGTTACCCTTAGGCCCATGTTCATTTAAGGGCCCAAAGCAACCCTAGGGGCCTACTCTGGGCCCAATCACACCGAGACTGACAGCGCACGCAGGCTCTTCAGGTAAAGTTACTATTTTACCCTTCCTTGAGAGGGCTATAAATAATGGCCTGTTTCTCTCGGGAAGGGGGTTAGTAACTGTGGACACTGAATTAACTTTACTTCTCCTTTGACCCATAACTAGGACTTTGAACTGCCTTGACCGTCGGAGAAGCGTTCCTCGGTCCACAACCCGGGGTTGCCTTTTTTGCAGGTCGGGCCACACGGAGTCGAGGACGATGAAGTGTTGATTTCCAGCCGTCAGATAAACCTGTTTCTGTGCCCACGTCTCCAGCAACCGTACCTCGAAGGATTTCTAAACTGTACTGAATCAGATTGGCGCCGTATGTAGGGAGGAGACGGTAATGATGGTAGTAAGCGAAGCAACGCGGGCGCGGACTAACCGAGATGAGGCCCCAGCCATTGATACTTCTCCGCTGCCCATGGTGGAGGATGCCTCTAAGAGCTCCAGAGCGAGCCCTCAAGCAGCCAAGACATCACCCCCGGAACAGGCGGCGTACATTACGATGGACACACTCAGAAGCCTCATGTCCACCGTAGCCGACACCATCACACATCAAGTGTCTGAGCAGGTGAAAAAAGCTATGGACGCTGTAGGCTCGGCCCAGCCGGTCCCTGCAGAGGGATCCCCCCATCGGCCAGAGGGCAGGTCGTCCCTTCGCCTCATAGTACAAGGCAGAGAGGTAGCGTGGTCAGATAGGCGCCCGGCTTCCCCTCGGTCGGCAAGGGGGACGCGCAACGGGGGAGCCGGTTTCCCGATCCGCACAGGGAAAGACTGCAGCCTCGGCAACTACCTCCACTCCCTACGCAGCACACTCTAGGTGGACTGCATAGCTTGAAGAACACGAACAGACCTCTCGGCCACGGGGAGAGAACTCAAGCAGGCGATGCCCTAGCCCAGAGCGCTATACGCACCGCGACCGTTCTCGAAGCCCGCCTCCATGAGGGACGCGCGGGCAGGAGATGCACCGATCGAACCGCTCTCCCCACAGGGTGTTGCAGCGCGGCAGGGAGAGGAGTCCTCCCTCAGTGGTTGAGGTCGAACGCCACCCTGACACCCCTATCAAGGTGTCGGGCACTGCCCCTCGACCAACTGTGCTTCCCTTCTCAACCCTATTTAGCACCGAGATCATCAATGCTCCGTGCTACGGGAAGGTTAAGATACCGATTATGGATCTCTATGACGGGACCGCAGACCCGGAAGAGCACCTGGGAGTTTACAAAGCCCAGATGTACGTGCAAGAGGTGGATGACGCGTCATACTGCCACTATTTTCCTGCCACTTTAAAGGGAGTGGCACAATCCTGGTTCAACGGCCTTACCCCAGGAAGCATAACTTGCTTCCAGGATCTGGCCGATAAGTTCGTCAGCCAGTTCATAGCCAGCCGCAAGGAAAGGCGGACCAGCATTCACCTGTCGAAGATTAAGTGGGGACCACAAGAGTCCCTCGCCGAATTCGTCAAACGCTTCCATCTAGAGGATGTGCTAATCCCTGATTGGGAGGAAGGGGTAGCCTACACTTCTTTCTTGAATGGCCTTAAGAGTGGACGTTTCAAGTTCTCCCTGGTGGAGCAAAAGGAAACAACGCTGGTGGAGGCTGGAAGGCCGCGGATTTCATACGGGCTACTGAGATTTGCGAAGACGGCCCAGACACCTCGAAGAAAACGAGGACTCCGGGAGACCGAGGCTTTAATCGTGGGGAAAGAAATGCTGCGCCATGGGACAGAAGACTGCAGTTTGAAGCACCCGACCCACGGTTACCACAGATGCTGGAGCATCCTTGTGGAGGTCAGGGGACACCCGATACTACGCCGGCCACCTCCTATGACGGCACCCCCCAGGCCTCAAAACGCTAGGAAATATTGCGAATCCCACGAACAGAGCGGGCATGCCACGACTGAATGTCGAGAATTGAAAAAAGCATTTCATGAGTTAGCGGACAAGGGACAGATTGACCGGTTTCTGAAAAGATGGCCACGATTCCTGCAGCAAGAGCGGACCCCCACCCCGCCCCCACCGCGGGATGAGAAATGTTCCACAGAGATCGTAACTATCATAGCGGGTGGCTATGCGGGAGAAATCACCCGGACGGCATAGAAAGCTCAGCTTAGAAGCGCGCAGCAAGTGCTCGCTGTTGAGCAGGGACCTTGCATAGCGGCACCAACGATGGTGTTCGGGGGAAAAGACGCCCCGAGGTTCGCCTCCCCTCATAATGACCCTCTGGTCGTCGAGATGAAAATCGCCAGCGCGATTATACGACGAATCCTGATCGACACGGGTAGCTCCGTAGATATTATAACCTGGGATTGCTTGAAGAGGCTCTCACACCCAGGGCGCGACCTCGTTCCCATGGCAAATCCTATCCTGGGCTTCGGGGGGCAGGAAGTTAATCCCACGGGAATGATTCGCCTCCCAGTTCGCTTTGGCGATAAGAACAAGTTCAAAAGCTTGGAGGTTGACTTTCTAGTCGTCGATGTACCCATGGCCTATAATGCTATCAATAAGCGACCGACCCTCCACAGGGTGAAGGCCGTGGTGGCCCCGTACCTCCTCCAACTTCAATTTAGATGGAAACATTGGTGAACTCCGCGGGGATCAACGAACGGCCCGGGAATGCTACCTGGTAAGCATAAAGCCCCTCATCGAGCGGAGCAGAGAGCGTGAGACCTCGGGATCACCCCACGCGGAGAAGCGGGCAATGGCGGGGCCGGCTGCTCAGGGCCCGGAGGCTCTGGTCATCCATACCCTCACCTCTTCTGAGCCTCCGCGACCGCGCCCATAAGTTGCGGATGCAGTGGACCACCTGCCGCTTGAGGATGAACGGCTGGTGCATACCGTGCAACTCGGTCGAGAGCCAGCAGTCACTTCTTTCCCTCCTTCGAGAGTATAAAGATGTTTTCGCCTTTGGACATGAGGAGATGCCCGGCATCGCCACAAGTGTGATAGAACACCACTTAAATGCCTATCCTCGGCACAAACCGGTTGTGCAGAAGAAGCGCCATATAGGTCCCGAACGGGCGGCCACGGCTAACACCGAGGTACAGAAGCTGTTGGAGGCTGGCTTCATTCGAGAATGCCACCACCCCGAGTGGATCTCGAATGTGGTGTTAGTCAAGAAGCCAAACGGGACATGTAGGATGTGCGTGGACTTCATAGACCTAAATAAGGCCTGCCCGAAGAATAGCCACCCTTTGCCCAAGATCGATAAGTGGGTGGACGCCACGGCCGGCCATGCACTATTGAGCTTCATGGACGCATTCTCCGGGTATCACCAGATACCCATCTGCCCGGATGACCAAGAAAAGACGGCGTTCATCACGGACCGCGGTCACCACTGCTATAAGGTGATGCCCTTTGGCCTCAAGAACGCGGGGGCAACATACCAGCGCCTGGTCAATAAACTATTTGAGCCACTCATCGGACAAACCATGGAATTGTATGTTGATAACATGATAGTAAAGAGTAAAGCTGAAGAGGATCACAGCAGCGATCTGAAGAAGACGTTTGAAATACTTCGAACATTCAATATGAAGCTCAATCAGAAAAAGTGCGTTTTCGGGGTCCGGTCAGGGAAATTCCTCGGCTTCATCATTAGCCATCGCGGAATTGAAGCAAATCCAAACAAAATCCAGGCCGTCCTGGATATGAAACCGCCTCGGAATGTGCGAGAAGTGCAGTGTCTAACGGGTTGCATAGTGGCCCTTGGACTATTCATGTCTCGCTCCGCGGACAAGTGCCAGCCCTTCTTCTGCGTCCTGCGCCAGCGCAACAATTTCAATTGGGATGAATAGGCGGACAGGGCTTTCCAGGCTCTAAAAACGTACTTAGCTCAGCTGCCCAGGATCGCCAGTCCAGCTGAAAGAGAAGTCCTGGTACTGTATTTAGCTGTGTCGGAGCACGCAGTCAGTGCCGTCCTCATGGCCGAGCGTACGCGGGAGCAGATACCAGTGTATTACGTAAGTCATGCCTTGGTCGGTGCAGAAATGAACTATCCCCTTATTGAGAAATTTGCGTATGCCTTGGTAATGGCCAGTCGGAAGCTTAAGCCTTACTTCGAAGCCCACAAGATCTTGGTCTTAACCGACCAACCCTTACGGAACGTCCTGTAGAAGCTAGACGCCTCGGGACGTCTCCTGAAGTGGGCTGTCGAACTTTCCCATTATGATCTGGCCTTCGAACCGCAGCGGGCCATCAAGGCCCAGGCGTTACTCGAGTTCTTAGCCGAGAGCACCGCGCCCATTGAGAAAGAATCCCGACCAGGGCCTTGGCACCTGTATGTGGATGGCTCATCCACTAAAGACGGCAGTGGGGCCGGCCTCATCATTGAAAGTCCCACTGGGGCACGGTATGAGCACGACCTAAAATTCATGTTCAAAGCATCCAACAACGAGGCCGAGTACGAAGCTCTCGTCGCAGGGATCGAGCATTGCTACACCTCAGGAGCCGGCTCTGTCCAAGCTTTCTCTGACTTCCAGCTCGTCGTCAGCCAACTTAATGGGTCTTATGAGGTAAAGGACGAGGTCATGGCTGCGTACGTCCGACAAGCCCGCGAGGCCACCAAGTTACTGAGACATTTCTCCATCGCACATATCCCGCGTTCGGAGAATCGACAGGCAGACACCCTGTCCAAATTGGCAAGCTCCTCACATGATGAGAAGCCCAAGAACATCCAGTGGGAAACTTTAACGGAAAGGAGCATCGAATTGCATGAGGTGCTATGGCTGGACAGAAGCCCGACCTGGATGGAACCTATCCGCGCGTACCTCACTGATGGAACGCTGCCCATGGACCCCAAGGAGGCTGAGAAAGTAAAGAGGAGGTCAAATTGGTTTATCTTGTACGAGGGGATTCTCTACAAACAGTCATTCGCCCGGCCTCTCCTGCGGTGTGTGACCCTGACGAAAGGCAAGTGAATATTGGAAGAACTGTATGATGGCATTTGCAGCTCACATGCAAGCGGCCGTGCCCTAGCCATTATGGCTATACGAACCGCCTACTACTGGCCTAGTCTGCGGGAGGATGCAATGACTCTGGTGCGGACCTGTGACAAGTGCCAGAAGTTCACGCCCGTTCAACAGAACCCCCTCTATACCCCTGATACCGATAGTCAGCCCCCTTCCATTCGCCACGTGGGGCATGGACATCCTCGGCCCTTTTCCCAAGGCTACGGGCCAGCGCAAGTACCTTTTTGTAGCGGTCGACTACTTCACCAAGTGGATCAAAGCCGAAGCCGTTGCCTCTATAACCACCGCTGAAGTGCGTAAATTTATATGGCGTAACATCGTCACCCGCTTTGGCATCCCCCGTGCCATTATCTTTCATAACGGGCGGCAGTTTAACGCTAGTAAGCTCACGGGCTACCTCCATAACTTGCGTGCCAAGCTCGCTACACAGCCGTCGTGCACCCCCAAACCAATGGCCAGGCTGAGGCGGCCAGCAAATCCATTCCCCATAGTCTGCAAAAGAAGCTTGATAATGCCAAAGGCAAATGGGTGGACGAGTTGCATGACGTCCTTTGGTACCTTCACACAACCGAAGAGACTACTATAGGTGAAAGCCCGTTTATGCTCGCCTACGGTTCCGAGGCGGTCTTGCCCGTCGAGGTGGCCCTCCATACCCATCAGCTGACTACCTTCCAAGAGGCGTTACACAACGCCGCACTTCGTGAAGCTCTCAACCTCCTTCCATCCGTTCGTGGTGATGCCCTTCTTCGCAAGGCCCTTTACAAACTACGTATTGCACGGCTACATAATGGTTCAGTAAGGATTCAACCTATCCACGTCGATGATCTCGTCCTTCGTCGCCCGGAGGCTGTTGCTCGAGCAAGGGTGCACGACAAGTTAACTGCCAACTGGGAGGGCCCCTACAAGCTCACTACACAGATCCGCCCTGGTACCTACCAGCTAGAAACCCTGCAGGGCACCCCCATCCCATGGGCCTGGCATAGCAGCAACTTGAGGAAATATCACATTTAAGCTTATTTTGTTACGTTCTTTCTTGTCTACCATGCATCTAGTGCACTCTTCGTAATGAATATCAAGCCCCGGGTGGTCATCTTTCGCACACCTGCCTACCTCTTGTTCCAAATTTTGAAACACGGCCTTATGGCCGGTTGCTACACTCTTAGCCCTTCTGCGGGCTAAGGGTCCCCGCGCACGGTCTGATGGCCGGTCGCTACACTCTTTGCCCCTTTGCGAGCTAAGGGTCCCAAAGCATGGCCGGATGGCCGGTCGCTACACTCTTAGCCCCTTCTCAGGCTAAGGGTCCCAGAGCACGGCCTTATGGCCAGTCGCTACACTCTTAGCCTCTCTACGAGCTAACGGTCCCAGAGCACGGCCTTATGGCCGGTTGCTACACTCTTAGCCTCTCTACGAGCTAACGGTCCCAGAGCATGGCCTTATGGCCGGTCGCTATACTCCTAGCCCCTCTGCGGGCTAAGGGTCCCCGAGCACGGCCTGATGGCCGGTCGCTACACTCTTCTCCCCTTTGCAGGCTAAGAGTCCCAGAGCATGGCCGGTCGCTGCACTCTTAGCCCCTTCGCGGGCTAAGGGTCCCAGAGTACGGCCTTATGGCCGGTTGCTATACTCTTAACCTCTCTGCGGGCTAAGGTTCCCAGAGCACGGCCTGATGGTCGGTCGCTATACTTAGCCCCTCTGCGAGCTAAGAGTCCCCGAGCACGACCTGATGGCCGGTCGCTACACTCTTGGCCCCTCTGTGGGTTGGGGGTCCGAGAGCACGGTCGGATGGCCAGTCGCCACACTCTTAGCCCCTTCGCGGGCTAAGGGTCCTAGAGTACGGCCTTATGGCCGGTCGCTACACTCTTAGCCTCTCTGCGGGCTAAGGGTCCCAGAGCACGACCTTATGACCGATCGCTACACTCTTAGCCCCTCTGCGGGCTAAGGATCCCCGAGCACGGCCTGATGGCCGGTCGCTACACTCTTAACCCGTCTGCGGGCTAAGAGTCGCCAAGCATGGCCCTTTGTTCTTTCGTTTGGGGGCCGTCGTCATAAGAATGAAGAAAGAATTAAGCACAAGTATGAAACGAAAGACCAAAGGGAAGAATATCATATAAAGACAAACATGCCAGAACAATGAAAAGAAGACTCTTTCATTAAAAATAAAACATCAGAGCACAATTTTTTACAGCCATTTCTGAAAACAGAAGCAAAAAAAAAAAAGGAACGTGCGAAACAGGGGAACAAGGGCTACACGTCAGGCTCTTCGTCGTCCTCACACCCTTCCTCCTCGGATGCACCAGCTTCAGCTTCCAAAGGGTTGGTGGCCTCGTCCTCGCCATTTCTGAAAATATAAGCAAAAAAAAAAAAAAAGCAACGTGCAAAACAGGGGAACAAGGGCTACACGTCGGGCTCTCCGCGGTCCTCGCACCCTTCCTCCTCGGATGCACCAGCTTCAACTTCCAAAGGGTTGGTGGCCTCGTCCTCAGCAGCTTTACCCTCATATGAAGGGGGGATAAACTCCACCTCCTCGGGATCGCGGCCCTCTACAGCAACCCGTTCGCACTCGTCCACAAAGCCATTCGCCCGCAAGAGTCAGCAAGACCTTGTAGAGGTAGACACGGGTGTCCGAGCGGCCTTGCTGATAGCCCTGCTCCTTGGCTTCGACAGCATCGGCCGCGGCCTTCTCCAACTGGCACTGTAGCTCTTTCTTTTCGCCTTCGCGGCCCTCGAGGTTTGCCTGCAGCCTCTCACAACGTCTCTGATATCAAGAGATGAGTCCCTCCAGCCGCCGGCACTCTGCAACGGCCTTTACCCCTTTTGCAAAGACATCGGCCATGTCCATCTCCTCTTCAGATACCTTTGGGGGGTCTGAAGCCCCAGGAGCCGCCAGGTCCCAGGATTTGACAATATCCTGGACGAGAGAGAGCCTGGTGCTCGCGTCCGCCTTGATAAAATTGGTTAAAGGCCGCGGAGCGAGTGAGGAGGTGCCGCTAGCACTTGGAGTCGCAGCCTCACGCCTCGGGAGGGAGTCGGGTGCTCCTGCTAGGCAGGGTTTCGCTCCCCTGTTGACCGCCTCCCCGATTGACGAGCAGTCGGACGATCGGCCTTCGCTCCCCCCACTGGCGAAGGGGCGGACGCCCCGATCTCCCCAGGAGGACCCTCGGTCCTTTGCTTCTTGTGGGCCAGCAAACTCACCACGGGCCTCTTCCTGGAGGTACAAGGGAGGGTGCCTGCAAGAATAAGTCAAGTCAGTTACAAGACGAAGGAGGGAAGAGCGCATAAATCCGTACACCATACCTTTTTGGCTTGCTGAGCAATACGGAGCTGCCTCTCCTCCTCCCGCCTCCGCTCGGCGGCGGCCACCACTTGCTCGCGAGTGGCATCCCAGTTTGAAAGACCGTCAGTCGGGTTCTCGCTTGATCTGCACGAAACAAACAAGAAGTCAGGTCAGCACCAAACGAAAAATAGGCTAGTATTGCAACGGCTAAGTACCCTCAGTAATATTCTTAAGGATCAGAAGGCCGGCCGCAGCGAGAAAGAAGTCATTCGCAAAAAATTTTAACCTGGGGAGCCAGTTTAACGGCTCTCGGTTGCTAGATTTGCTTCTTCTCTTTTCGGGCCCTTTCACCGACTCAATTGCTTGAGTCATGAACCTAGGGATTGGCTGAGGCTTATCATCCTCACGTATATAAAACATAAAATAGCGGGCCGTGTGTCGCTCCTCCGTGGTAGGCTCACCGAAGGGGTTCCGAACGGGTTTCCCCTCATTCCACTTAGGGACGTCATCCCAACCTAATTCTTGGCGTAGGAAGAGGAAGTCATACTTCCAATACTTCAGTTTCGACTTCTTCTCAATGGTCGTCATAAAATCCGGCCAATTGTTGAAGCAGTACCACCCTAAATCCCCGGTCTCCGGGTCTGATTGAGTAGGAACTGAGCAAAGATTACCTAGTGTGCCCTCAGCCAGCAGCTCGTCTGGGGACTGAATGCGGGGGGTGGACTTTGTCTTTACCATCCTGCGGACCTGGAAGTCGGGCACATAGTTAGCAATGGTGATCTCCCAAGGGTACGTCACCTCCACCTCAGGGCTAAGAACACTAGGGCTGGAGGAGTACTCGCAGTGGGACCAAGAGGGCGTGCCTGGCTCAAAAAGGGGAACGACGTCGGGAATCTTTTTCGGCTCCCTACACTTATTCTGTTGGGGGATGCTAGCCACCACCCGGACATCAATAAAGGCCGAGAGGCTAGAGAATTGCCGGTGCCAACCCTCTATTTGGGGGCCAGCTTGCCCTTACGGACGTCCCCACCGGACGAGCAAGACGATGACATAATATACAACAATTAGTGCTTCAAGAGTTGTAAACGTGCACCTATAAACGATAAAGATTCAAGGACCTGGTTGAAGATGGGGGTGGCGCCTTCAAACGACCCTTTGAAGATACAAAGAAAAGCTTGAGGCGCTACAGGAAAGTTTGAAGGGAGAGTAAGGAGTAGGTAGCAGAGCTTCTCTCTCTAAAAATTAGTTTCTCTCTCTAGGAAGTAAAAATATGAAGAACACAAATGACCTCCCTCGAGGGATGCTCACCCCTTTTATAGAGTAAAAAGGAATGGGCACAAACCCCCATGCACCTCAACAGGCGCGCCTCTTTCTAACCAACGCCACGTGGTGCCCCATCGAAGCCACGTCATCAACGATGATTGAGTAGCAAGAACCCTACGCATGAGCCAGCAACACGGCCTGAAGGCCGGCCGCTACACTCTTAGCCCCTCCACAGGCTGAGGGCCCCAGAGCACGACCTTATGGCCGGTCGCTACACTTTTAGCCCCATTGAGGGCTAAGGGTCATCGAGCACGGCCTTTGAGGTCGGTCGCTACACTCCGAGAGCACGACCCTTGAGGCCGGTCGTTACACTCTTAGCCCCATCAGGGGCTAGGGGTCATCGAGCACGGCCTTATGGCCGGACGCTACACTCTTAGCCCAATTGGGGGCTAGGGGTCATCGAGCACAGCCCTTGAAGCCGGTCGCTACACTCTTAGCCCCATTGCAGGCTAAGGGTCATTGAGCACGGCCCTTGAGGCCGGTCGCTACATTCTTAGCCCCATTGGGGGCTAGGGGTCATCTAGTACGGCCTTATGGGCGGTCGTTACACTCTTAGCCCCATTGGGGGCTAGGAGTCATCGAGCACAGCCTTATGGCCAGTCGCTACACTCTTAGCCCCATTGGGGGCTAGGGGTCATCGAGCACGGCCATATGGCCTGTCGCTACGCTCTTAGCCCCATTGGGGGCTAGGGGTCATCGAGCACGGCCATATGACCGGTCGCTACGCTGTTAGCCCCATTGGGGGCTAAGGGTCATTGAGCACGACCCTTGAGGCTGGTCGCTACACTCTTGGCCCCACTTGAAGGCATGGCATTCCCGTTGGGGGCTACGGATCTCTAAGAATGTTCTCACAGCCTTCTCGCATAACATACAAACACAACATTTTATACGAGAAACAGATTTTCATTGCGATGATCACGATCAGGACAAACGAATAGGAGGGGAAAACAAGACAACACAAAAGGTGCAAACTAAAAGCTAGCTCTACTCCTCATCGCTCAAGGGGGCAGGAGGGTCGGCCGCTCCTGCATCCTCTCTCCGGCCATCGCGAGCACCCTTGACCTCCACTTCGTCCGGCTAGCTGTGCTCCTCGGATTACGTCGTCCATGATCCGCATCCAAACCTCGAAGTCCGACCACCTCAAGCCCACCAGTAAAGATCTCATTTTCTCAGCCGTATACTCATGAATCGCGCCAACCTCAAGCATTTAATTCAGCAGCATAGCATAGAACGTCGCCTGAACGATCTCAGGCATCCCCGATTTAGCGGCCGCGGCCTCGGCTTCGGCCAACGAAAAGCACGGGCACAGCACGTTGAAGTCCTCAGGAAGAGGGCGAGGCGGGCGCGAGGCATTTCTCCAGCACCAGGTGATGGCCTCCGTGACGTAGTTAGCCATCTCTCTCGTACTGTGAGTAGGGGGAAACGCCATACTTACAGCACAGGCGATCACTAATAGTTTCTCCTACGAATGCACTCTATAGGAACTCGCGAGGGAGAGGAGCAATGTATTTATAGGGGAACGCTGGGGGATAGTAAGCCAGGAAAATCCCCACGGGCCCAATGTCCAACCCATCCTCGATACGTGTCCATTCGACCACATGCTTTTTACAAAAAATAAAAACAGAGAAGGGCAGCAAAGGAAACAGAAACAGAATAATGAGCACGACCTTTATTGATAAATGGCATAAGCAATACAAGGCAGAATCCGAAGGAAACGCAAGAGGGGGGCCGCTCAATATTGTACTACACTAGGCTAGGGGGAGGCCCGCCTTCCGAGGCCGCATCCTCAGCTGCCGCTCCTCCACTAGAGCTTTCTCCTTCACCACCGGCCCTCGTGCCTTTGCCCAAATTGCCTTTCGGGTGGAACCGAGCCTCGTAGACCCGGTCGCCAAACAACCAGATCCACGACTCGAATGCTCCCCTGCGCAGCTCAGTAAGGGTCACCTCCAACGACCGAAGCCTCAGTCCATGCAGCACACCAAGCTTCTCGGCCTCGTTGAGAATCATCGCATAGAAGATCACTTGCGGCAGCTCAGGAAGCTCATATTGGGCAGCCGCCTGTTCAGCCGTGGCCAAATCAAAGTCCAGGCATAGGGACCGGAAGTCTTTCGGGAAGGGCGATGGAGGAAAGACTTTTCCCCGTCGGTCCCATCGAAAACGGCGAAGAACAAACTCGCTCATCGCTTTGGTATCAAGGGAACGTGGAAAGGCCATGGAGAGAGGTAAGGTCGTAATTGTTGCCGAATAAGGAAGTGGTAAGCACCATGCACTGATGGTTGCCTTTTATAGTGGAGATAGCAACGGTTTCGTTATGACACTGTGCACGCCTCGTAACTCGTGCATCTGTGGACGGGGGCACCAGGACCGTTCATTGTCAAGGTATGATTCCCAAGGACCTCTAGATGCGTGATGATTGAGAAATCGGTGGTCCACATTCTACCCGATTGCTCGATTAGACTCGACGTACGGGCATAATATGCGGGGCTAAGTGATTCGGGATAAATCCGATTTACCTCAAATGGGCTTCCTCTGAATTTTCACCTCATAAGTTAGGCCCATACAAGGGTACTGGGTCCAGAAGAATAACTCAAGGGCCCAAAGCGCAACCCTAGGGGCCTACTCTGGGCCCAACCACACCGAGACCAGCGGCCCACACAAGCCCTTCAGGTAAAGTTACTATTTTACCCTTCCTTGAGAGGGCTATAAATAATGCCCTGTTTCTCTCGAGAAAGGGGTTAGTAAGTGTGGACACTGAATTAACTTTACTTCTCCTTTGACCAGTAACTCGGACTTGGAACTGACTTCACCGTCGGAGAGGCGTTCCCCGGTCCACAAACCCATCCTTGTGCCCCACGTCTCCAACAACTGTACCTAGAAGGATTCCTAAACTGTACTGAATCAGTAACATTAATAAGTTTAATGTAAAAAATATTTATTATCACATGATCATTTGACATAAATTTGTTTCATATTTCAAACAACATGATATGGGGTCAAGTTAATTGTCTATGATGCAATATGAATTTGTTTCATATATATGTACAAGTTTTAGTATATAATTAAAATGTAAATTAATTTTACATGGATTGAAAAAATGTCTGTGTGATAGTTAAATAAATGTTAATTTGTTTAACGTTTTAATTATGATCCATATGAATGAATTTTTATGAAAATATGCTAATTAAATTATTTAAATTTCTCGTTCATGATTGTATGAGATGATTATGAGCTTGGCGAAATTTTCGATCATATGACATGAATTATGAAATTTTTAATAATTTAATTGCTTAGAGAAATATGTGCCTTACATCCATCTTTTAATACTTGTAGATATGACAACTAACAACACAATGATCAGTGAATTGTTCATTAGTCAGAAGTTAGATGGGACTAACTATGAAATGTGGAAACAGAAGATCCGGTATCTTTTCAATGAAAGAGACATGTTTAAACACTTGACGGTAGCCAGTTTCCACCATCTGACAAGGATAAAGATGATAAGCCAGTTGATACTACTACTGTGCAGATCAAGAAAGCTTGAAGGCCTACAACGACTGGTCCAAGAAGGATCGAAGGGCATGCTTTACCATGTTGTTCTGCATGCACGATGATTTAATTGGAGAATTTGAGATGTGTCCCACAACTAAGTACATATGGGTCCAAATCAAAATCTATTTGGAACAGACATCCGAGACAAGGCTTCATACCTTGTAATTGAAATGGATTCAGTACAAAATGGATTCCAGTCGCACCATGACTGAGCATTTACGAATCATAAGTGCCATGATTCGTGATCTCAAGACTGCTGGTAAAGAGGTTTCTAAGGGAGAGCAAATCCTGAATGTGATTCGGGCTCTTCCTGATGAACCTGAGCATTGGAATCATGTGAAGTTAGTTTTGACTCATTCTGAGCATTTAAAGACCTTCGCTGAGATCCAAAGCCACCATGAAATAGAGGAGGGGCGCCTGAAAATGTTCGATACTCCTAATGTGGCTTTTGTTACGAAGGGAAATAGGCCTAGAGGCAATAAGAATAATCGAGGTAAGCAGACTAAGAAAGGTTCATGCTCCCCTCAGAAAGGTAGGGCAAAGGCTGGAATTGCCAAGAAGCAAATGGCTAAAGGCAACAGAGAGAAAAATATAGCACACGTGAAGTGCTATAATTGTGGCAAAAAAGGTCATTATGCTCAGGATTATCCTGAGCCTCAGAAGGTATCTTTCTCTACTTATTCTCCTGAATTGTATATATGATCCCATGAATTAGTTGCTAATTCTTTTCCTAATTGGATTGTAGATATGGGAGCAAGCAAACATATAGTTCTAGATAGAGCTGGCTTCGTGAACTTTCACTACTACCTGGTGGGTTCACAAACTGTCGTGCTGGGAAATGGCAATGAAGAAAACATTCTAGGTGTTAGAGCATACAAGCTCACGCTACGAGGAGGGAATAAATTGCTCTTTTTTTATGCTCTTTACGCACCTGGGATGTGACTTTGTCTTTTGTCTTTAGTTTCTTTAATGAAGTCTAGTTTTTGTTTTTAGTTCTTGTCCTGATACTTCGGATATTTTGTATGGTGACAATGTATTTAGCCACGCTACTTTAAAGACCGATTTTCTTATACTTGATTTGGATTATTGTTATAAAAATTCTCATTGAGTCTTTATCTCACATTTTGATTCCAATCTAGAATCAATTAAGTGACATGCTAGACTTGGTCACATTGGCCAAGATAGGATGAGTAGGCTAGCCAAAGAAGGTCTTTTAGACCAACTCACTAAAGTTAAGCTGCCTAGATGTGAGTCATGCCTAGCTGGCAAGACGACGGCTAAGCCTTTTGGTAAGGCTTTAAGGGCATCAAGCCCTCTAGAGCTTATTTACTCTGATATTTATTGACCCATAAATGTGAAAGCACATCATGGGGCTTTCTATTTCCTGACTTTCATAGATGATTATTCTAAATATGGGTATGTGTACCTATTATCACATCGTTACAAAGCATTTGATGTGCTCAAACACTTCGTAGCCGAGGTTGAGACTTAGTTAGAACAGAGAGTTAAGACTCTTCGAACTGATCGGGGTCGTGAATAACTCTTATATATGTTCAAAGAGTTTGTGAGGACAAGGGTATGCAAAGACAACTCATGATTCCTGGCACCCCACAACAAAATGGTGTGGCAGAGCGTAGGAATCGAATATTGCTTGACATGGTCAAGTCAATGATGGCACACGCCAATCTCCCAATTAGTTTTTCGGGGGATATATTGCTCACGACAGCTTACATCCTTAACCGTGTGCCAAGTAAGCACATATCCGCCGTTCCATATGAGTTATGGTATGGTAGAAAGCCCTCCTTGGAACATTTACGCCGTGAGGTTCGACTGGTTATGCACACAACCCAATTTAGAAACATGGGAAACTTGGTCTAAGGGCCACCAAAATGGTGTTCATATGATATCCCGAACATTCTAAGGGATATGTTATGTATAGTGAATACCCTAATGGGGTATGACAGAAATATATTCACGTGATGTTGAGTTTCTTGAGGATGAGTTCCCAAGCGAAATCAAAAATGACCTAGCTTTGTATGAGTTAATGCTAGATGATTAGCTATCTCTTGGTGAAGGGGAGAATTTAAACACTCACCGTGTCGCCGAGGATAGTACTATTTCGCTATTTGGAAGAGATGATGAGTTGTTGGTTGCCCACGAGAATAAACCTGATGGGCTTATAATGAGGTTCGTCCTCACTTTCCAATACATGAACATGAGGTTAGTTCACTTATTCAGGATAAGAGTGATTTTCCACCAGTTGGGGATTCTACACCTCCTAGACATAGGGGGAGGAGTATCTCAGTGGGACAAACCAACACACCTCTACTCCGGAGAAGTGAGCGTAGAAAAATTCCTCGATGATATTTTCCAATGGAAGAGGAGATATTCTTGTGCACTCCTTTAGAGATAGAAAAGTCTGCCTCTTTTCAAGAGGCTATTGATTCACCAAACCACAAAGAGTAGATGGAAGCCATGAGGGACGAAATGAACTCTATGGCGAGAAATAAGGTTTGGGAACTTGTTGATCTTCCTCTCCGGCGTAAATCAATTGGCAACAACTGAGTTTTCAAGATAAAACGTCGAACTGATGGATCAATCAACAAATTTAAGGCCCGTTTAGTGGCGAAGGGGTTTACCCAAATTGAGGGGGTAGACTATAAAGAGACCTTTTCTCCTGTGATGAGAATTGTCTCCATTTGCCTACTTTTGGCCCTGATTGTCCATTTGGATTTAGAGTTATTCCAGATGAATATAAAGAATGCTTTCCTTAATGGAAATCTTGAACAAGAGATCTACATGGATCAACATTTTGGTTTTGTATCAAAGGATTAAGAGGATAAAGTTTGTCATCTTGAAAGATCTATTTATGGTCTCAAGAAGTCTTCTAGAGTGTAGTATTTCAGATTCCATGAAGTCATTATCTCTTTCGACTTAAACATGGTATCTGAAGATCACTATGTATATGTCAAGAAAACTACAAAGAGAATTATGCTTCTTACTTTGTATGTTGATGACATACTATTGGCTGGAAACAACATGGAGATGATCCAAACTACTAAGCAATGGTTATCCTCCATCTTCGAGATAAAGGACATGTGTAAGGCTAGGTATGTCCTTGGTGTAGAAACAACTCGGAACTGTTCCAAGAAGCTTCTTGGTTTGAATCAAGAAGGGTACATTAATAAAATCTTGGAACATTTTCGAATGCATTATTCTAAACCCGTGGACACTCCAGTTGAAAAGGGTCTAACCTTTAGTCTCAATCAATGCCCTAAAACAAACAAAGAGAAGGAGATAATACGCAATGTTCCTTCTATAAGTGCAGTAGGGAGCTTCATGTATGTCATATGTACACGGGCAGACATTTGCTTTACGGTTCATTTGGTAAGTCATTACTAAAGTAACCCAAGGTCTGCTCATTAACAAGCCGTCAAGAGAATCTTTCGATACCTACATGGTACAAGTAATCTGGTCCTTTGCTGCCAGGTGGAGACCTTAAATTAAGAGGATATTCGAATGCTGATTGGGGTGGCAATCTAGATGAATCTAGGTCTACCTCAGGATATGTGTTCACCCTAAGCGGGGAAGCCATATCTTTGTGTTTCTTACTACATAGCGCTTTTGACTATGGAAGTAGAGTATGTTGCTTATTTCCTTGCCACTCAAGAGGCAATATGGCTGAGGAGTTTTCTTTAGGATCTCAATCTCACTCCTAGAGTTGATGATCCTGTAAAAATGATGTGCGATAATACTGCTGCTATCCAGTTTGCTAAGGATCTAAAGTTCTGCAGGAAGACCAACCATATTAAGATGTGTTATCGTTTTGTTAGAAACACCATAAAAGAAAAAGAAGTTGCCATTAAGTATATATCTACAGGTAGGATGATAACTGATCCTTTAACTAAGCCTACTGCTAAAGACACTTTCAAAGTTCATGTGATGAGCTTAGGTCTACATAGGACTTAGTTTTTGAATGTATCTAAGTGTATGATGGACGTGTTTATCCTTGTATTACGTATTTATGAAATAAAGAATGATATTTCTTTTCAGATATTCATAAATATGCAAGTACATTATAAGGCACATGGTAATGTCACCAGGCTTCTGATTGGCCTAGTCACACAGGCAATCGCCCTGACACTTGAGTAGCCAGTAGGATGAGACTGAATCATATTGGAACTAGGTGTGCAATATTGATTACTCATACTAGGCGTATATGAATGAAAGAATATAGTCGCCTTAGTCAGATTAAGATGAGACTTGAGGGAATCGAATATGAAATAAGTTTTCATATGAAAGCCTTATAGCCGAATCCTTAGTGCTGAGGTTAACATTAGATATGTTGATCTAGTAACTCAAGTTGGTTTTTTAAGTAAAAACCAAACTTATGATTCGCATGGCATAGAAGAGTGACATGCCCAACTTAGTGGGAGCTATGCCATGACATATCACACGCCCTCATACTGTGTGTGCTAAATACCGACCTATTTGATGAATGACAAGTGAGTTCCCTTTCCATATCACTGTGTGACCCTCATTGGCGATACTCTTTGACTTAGAGTATAATATGAAGTCAAAGCATGACGTTGCTACTTTAATGTGTTTTTCTAAGGGCCAAGATATAACGGTGCAGCAGGGGCAGGTATGCTAAGATGGATTATTTTAATGGTCTAAGGAAGAATCATTTTTCCATCACCATTTCAAGCCTCGGCGATTATATTCAGTATATAATCAATTGATATATCAGGCTTAAAGGGATAGTGTACGCCATTGCTGATGTGTTTTTGAATGATTCGGGGTATTGATATTTTGTGAAAGTGTTATGCCAGTTAGATGTTGATGTTGACTTGATATAACATTGTTTTTTTTTTTTTTTTTGGGTCACACGCTCCATTCCCAGTATGAAGCGTGAGGGAATTTGTTGGCAGGGTGATATGAGAATCATGGTCTTTGTAGCCGAAGGGGAGCTATTGACCAGTAATGGTCACAATAATGGCCTATACATCTAGAATTGATTTAGTTATTACAAAAGAAATTAATTCTGTATAATCAGTAACAATTAGCCATTAAGTTCCTTGATTTTGTTTGAGGCTATGTGCCACTATAAAAGGGGTATGGATCAAGGAATGGGACACAGCAGCAAGCAAGAATCATTCCCTAAATCTAATCAACCCTTTGGCCTCTACCTCACATAATCTAGCCATCTGTCAAGCTTCGGGTTTTGAGCATGACTACTTGGTGACTCTGGTAGCCACCAAATTGTGGGTAGCAATCAAGCAGGCGTAAGATCTGTCCAATCGAGGTAACCTCTAATTCACCAACAATATCAAAGCAGAAATAATAAAGAAAAACAGCTTCCTTATGATGGCATTAAGACTGACCTTACAGCCCATTCCTAAGTCTTGCACACTGGCATTCTCAGATTAATCTTAGCCCCAATATTCTGCAATATACTTCCACTATGTGTGCATTCAAACAAACAATTCTTATTTTCAGGTTCATCCCCCCATAAATGATGAGTATCATCCAGTATAACATTCCACTTCAACAACATATCTTTAGTCCTGCGTCTGTCTAGGACTACTAGCTAGCTAATAAATGTGGCTTTTGGAGTCCATTCGGCCCAGAAACACTTAGCCCAATGAAGGTTACCTATTGGTTCCAGAAGAACACCCAAGTAACGTTTTTCACTCTTCCTAGACCCTCAAATCTTCAAATATGAATTCATAATAGAAAAGCGAGGATTTCAAATGACAATAACTTAACAGCCTCATCACCAGCTTCGCAACCCACAATTGTGGCCTGACTATCACCAGTATGGCCAACCATGTCTCCATTAGGAATGTTGACATGAACCTAAACAAATATAAACCATGAGATAATCAGCAATGATTTTCTACCCGTTTACTCTGTACAAATGTCAACAGAGCAGTTTTTAATACCTGATCGAACTTCCGACTTAATATGGCATCCCTTGCTTTTTCTGCTATCTCAGACACCTTCATCTTAGGCTGGACATTGAAGCTGATCCCAACATCACTAGGAATTTCAACATATTCTTCCACCTCAGGATTGAAGTATCCAGACCGATTCCCATTCCAAAAGAAGGTGACATGGCCGAATTTAACTGTCTCACTGTTAACCGATAAAGAAAAATATTAGATAATTTTGATGTCTCTAATTATATAATTTATGTAATACTTCACATAATGAGATACTGAAGCTGATCGTCACCTGCAAGCAAATGTACGGATACCGTTGTGGACTAACTACTCACCAGAGGTTCTCTCTATCTCTGGCTGAGCGACAATATAGTGGCTAGGAAGTTTCAATTCACCATCATATTGAAGCATTCCAGCATAATGGATTTTAGGATATCAAACTCTATCAAATTTATCAAAATCCACATATTCTAGCGCCTTAGCAAGCATAACCATACGATCTGCTCGGACATTGAAAGTTACGACAGCATCGCCATCCATAATGGGGCCAACGGGCCTCCCATTCTCATCAGCAATTACAAATGGTCGTAGGTACTGGCCATTAGCATTAGGGTTTTCCCTCAATTTTTTCACAGCTTCAAGAGCACTCCTAAACTTGTATGGGGCTTCACCAAGGACATGGGCATACCATCCGTACTACACCCCAATCATTCTGGATTTTTCAAGAAAAGGCACTTATTAGCTAAAACTACAAGATTGAAAAGATAATAGTTATCATCAAGGACATGGGCATACCATCCGTACCACACCCCAATCATTCTGGAATTTTCAAGAAGAGGCACTTATTAGCTAAAACTACAAGATTGAGAAGATAATAGTTATCAAAGTAGTGTACTTGACAGTAATGAGACGACAGCATAAAATGATGACCATAATCGATCTACAGCAGCTCAACTGATAAAAAGAATACGACTGCCATGATGCTACAAATCAAGATGACCAAGCATATGAATTTCCATAAATGTTCTTAAAAGTTTGGTTCACATTTCACAAGGTCATCACTGGAAGAAATGGAACAGGAACATATGAATTATTTATTTATTTATTGATTGTCTTCCAACAAACTAAAATGCCTTGGTTTTTTTCTGGATGAAATATCTTCTACCAAAAAAAAAAAAAAAAATCCCCTCTATCTTGAGGGAGTCACCCTCCTTTCTCTTCTGGACTGTCCCAGATTGATTGTGGTTCATCATTCTAAATCCAAATCCAAACCAAGCCCCTAGAGTCCTGCCTACAAATAGCTTTCTGCATGCGCGTGTGTGATTGGGGGGAGGGGGTCCAGACATAGCAGCCCCCGCCTCCGAATTTCAAAGTGGTCTGGTTGCATTGGAGTGTCGACTTAAATCATTGTCCGCCCAGAACTCCACAAAAAGGAACAAAGGATAGTTTACAAAGGCAGTCCATTATGATCAAAGCTCGAATACTAGTAGAAAACTAAGCTTTTCAGCTATCATTCTGCTCACCGCAGACCTATAACTATTGATTTATTATCACTGTCCTCTGCTTTAGGCATATAGGAAGCTCAGATTACTCCTCAGACCAAAGAAGCTGTAGGCATTGTTATGTGGTATAGGCACTATTCAGCTGTCTAGCAAGAAAATGAATCCTTTGGCCACTTATACAAGCTTTGCTTTTTCCATTTTCCTGCTTTGTCGAAATCGTTATGATCATGCCCCCTTATCATTTTCCTTATCTAGCGTGAAGTATGGCTCTCAGAATGAAAAGCTGCTTCCACTTGGTCCCTGTGCTGCAGCTACATAAGGAAAGAAGCTGTAGTTTTCAACGTAATTTCCATTGTATGACCAGATGTCTGAATGCATTATTTGCCAGAAAAAGTTTATACTATGTTTTCCCTTTCAGTTGATGGCAGTGAATGCACAACTTTGAAGTCAAAAATAGCAAACCCAAACTGTATTTATATTGATTCCATAAATTCCAGGGTCAACTGACTAACTTTATTACTGAACTTCTTCTCCTTTCAGCATGAAACAGAGGTCAAAACCCACCTCATAGCGATCCATGGTCACATACATTCGGCCCCCACCAGAGGCTATCTGTGCATCAACACCTTGCTCACGTAGCTGTGCTCGGTCGTTTTCGAGAATCTCCGCAAACTTCACACTTGTGCCATCGACAACATCACGCCCATCAGTGAGAATGTTAACACGGATTCTTTTGGCTCCATGCTCTGCACAACCTTTTAGCAACAACTGAAAATAAAAGCATCAAAGCATTATCAATACACACAACATGGAATCACAAAAACGACGGAAATGGGTACAGTGATACATTTCAGTAAAGATAAGAATTAAGAACCTGCAGTTGGTTTAGGCGGGAGTGAACGCCTCCATCACTTAGCAAGCCAATCAAGTGCAATGTGCCATTCTCAAAGCACTGCTGGATGTATTTAAACCCTTCCCCCTCATAAATCTTTCCAGTTTCCAGCGCAAGGTCCACAAGCTTTGCCCTGTATGAAATATGGTTAGCAAAGAGATGATGATGACTAACAGGCATGAAAAAGCGACAAAGAAGTTTTTTTTATCATGAAATGTTAGATTTCCTTCATTTTTCCGTGGTTAAATCTTACTGTTGCAGAACTTTATGCTTTCTAGGGAAGTTAATGGGAAATGGGTAACAAAAGCCCGAAAGAATGGGAACATCTAGAAGAGGGATGGGTGGTCATATACTGTTTAGATGCTTAGTAAGCATGTGATAATGTGAAGAGTTGAAAGTGGCTCTCCTGCACACGCCATACTGGACATAAGAAATTCAAATAAAGGGCGTGTTCGGTAAAATTAGCTGCTTTAGTAATGATTAACTGTTTTACTAGCTGTCAGCAGTTTTACTAGCGATTAGCTGTGACCCACTAGTGGTTAGTGGTTAGTGGTTCAACTAGCGATTTAAAATAAATGCGTTTAGTAAAGGTAGCTGTTAAAGTAGCAAATTTATATAAAATGACTAAAAAGGGCACAATAAATAAAGGTTTTCAGTAAATCAAAAGAAGAATTTTATAATTTGCAATGCAACCACTAGGTGGAAGTTCTTAAAAGCTACTTTCATTAGCTTTTAAAAAACACTACATAAACCTCTAACCACTACCTCATTCACTACTTCACCGAATACTTTAAGTAGTGGTCCATACCATTTTGATCACCACAAACCACTAACCTCTACTTCAACCTCTATTATCAAACACGTCCAAAGGGTGACACCTAGCAGTAACCCGAATCTCTAGAATTCTCTCCGTTTTCCTTGAAAAAAGGAGCTCAAAACATAGGAGTCGGTACTCTCCTAGATTCCCTATAGGTCTTTGCTCCATACTACCCCAACCCCCCCCCCCAAAAAAAACAAAAAAAGGTTTTGGGGGGGGGGGGGTTGGGTGGGTGTGCAGTACCAGCAAAAACATTTAGCTAGTGGATGACAAAGGATTATTATTAGTTAACCTCAGCCTCATGATTAAATGAAACGAAACCAATTGAATGGAAATAAAGCTTTGTCATTCAAGCTTAGTTTTTAAAGGCATCAATTGCTTGCTACTCAACTACAAAGAAAGCAGGCAAAAGTTTAGTGAGACATTTTTATTCAGTCTACGATGAGATTTATCTTTAAGTTTTAGATATACTACAAGTTTCATGATCAGATACCAAAAAAAACACCACACTGATATAAAGCCTGAAAGGCTAAATTTGTTGCATGTAAATGTAAAAAGGAAAGAAAAAGACTAATGTCATGCTAAAAAATCATTGCAAATCTCCTGCCTTTTGCACCCCAAAAGCCCTACCCCGCCAAGAAATGACGAAAAAAACCGAAAAGTTCTGTACTTTTGTCATCCAGCTTATTCTTATATCATTATGAATCTCATTTAATAAGTACTATAACCAATAACTTACTAGTCCAGTGAATCTCCTAAGACACTAACAGAATAAACAAATAAAGTACCCTTGAGCATATATACGTCCAGCACCAAGCGCATTATGTCCAACTTCACTGTTACCCATGTCATCATCATAGGGAGTCCCACTGCGGTACCATGAGCCTTGATCAATCTTCATCGATCAGGTGCTTCCTTAAGATAGAAGAAGAAATGAAGCTAGAATGCAGTTCATACTACAAAACAAGATGCAGAAGTCCAAAAGTGAGTTCAAAACTCAAAAGTTCATTCAACAAATTACAACGAGCAGAATTTAGTCAAAGATAAAATAGCAACCCCAACAATGCAAAACATTAGCAAAGAAAACCGATGATCACGCAAGAGGGACTATCATGAGTGTTATAATTACCTGAGCGAAGTGGAGAGAATTTAATCTTCCACACTTGTCAATCCCCTCCCCCAAAAAGTTAAAGAGTATAGAAATATTCTTAGATCTTCAACCATCAGCTTAAACTTTTAATTGAGATAGTGCTTGGATAAAAAGTAAAAAAAATATTTTAAAAGAGAACATTGGGAATTCATGAATGGCATAATGCCAGGATCTTTGATCACATTGATTTTATCCCTGAGAAAGATATTCATTTTAGAAGTTCAAAAGGCCAAGTTAGCCATGGCAAAGGAAGATCTCCAACTTAACGTGCAAAACATATACGGCAATGTGGAATTCCCATCCTAGGGGGAATTAGTGTATTCCTATTCTTGAAGACAGATGGAGCCTCAAAGGGGAATCCGAGACAGATGGGCAGGGGATGTAATCCTGTTCAACCAAAAATTACGATATTTTATATCCTTTTATTATCTAATATTTGCTCGAAATAAATTATTAAATTAGAATTTTAATGTTGTTTTTCTTATTTTGTATGAATTTGGAAATTAGAAGAAAATATCCAATGTGCTAGCTAAAAGGAAAAATTGATTGGATCAGTTTGGAACTAAGAAGAAGAAAGAAGGATCACTAGTCAGATTTTGGGTCCGTTCTCTTTATCCACACCTCAGCCCAGCCCGCCTTCCCTACTCTTTCCCTCCTTTTCTTTAACTTGTTATTTCCCTCTTGGGCTCGGCCCAGTTTACATGGTTGCTTTTTCCTTCCCACGGTTTAGCCCGCCAGACCTCCTTTCACTTAATCTCCCCCTGTGCTGGGCACGTGCAGCCAGCATCCCCAACATCTCCTCTCCTTCTTCTTCCTCCTGACGCCATGAAATCCAGACCAAAAAGAAAATAGGGTAGCCGTTCAACTCTTCATCTTCTTCCATAATCGCTGCTCTGTTGTTTCGTCTCCCTCCTCTCAGCCATGGACTCTCTCTCTCCTCCTTCAATTGTCAACATTCATTGTCTCCATAAAAGGTCGAGCCATTACAAGGGCTTTAATGGAGCAGTAAAGACTCGGCTTTTATGGGAGCTTAAATGAAGGTAAAGGGGGTCGAAGGGGACGGAATTCTCCGGGGGGGCATTTTCTTTTCCTCTTTGTTCCGATTTTTGCTTTCCTAGATTTTAGATTCGGGTTTTAGTTTTCAAGTTGATGTAATTTGGTTTTGTTTGTGATTTTATCGGAATTTTAGTTCAGTTTTAGAAATGCACGCTGCTATCTTTGAATTCTCTTGTGTAATTGCGCAGCTTCTTCCCTCTGTTTATTGCTCTATTTGCTCGTGAATCACTTTGCTTGTTGGAGTTCAGATGGGCTTTGCTCTATCAGTCAGTGGTGGATGCCATACGTTTATCATTTGAGTGCTTTTCTTACTTGTTGTTTCGTGATGCTAATTGTCATATAATTATCACGTGTTAATCTAGGTTATTGGATTATAGTTTCAAGGGTTGTCTAGCCGGTTTAGCCTAACTGAGTTGTAATCTAAATTTCAGAACCATCGCTGAGAACGACATCCGTAAATATTACAACGATAACGGTATACTTGCGGGAAATTACTAACAAGCTTTTGGTGCCGTTGCATGGGATGGCGTTGTGAAATTTGGTTGCCTCGAGCCGTAGTTTAGTTATTCAAGTCGTTTGTGTCGTTTTTGTTTTAGTTTTGTAATCGTAATTTTTAGTTGTGCTTAAGTTAATTTAGTTTTAGAAATTAAGTTTGGTTTAGTTTTGAGTTTTGAATTTGGTTCGTGTTTTGATTTTTGTTTTTGTTGAGATTAGTTTCATTTTGATTTTTAGAGATTATTATTTGCCCAAAAAAAAAAAAACAGAACTAACAATTTGGTTTGTGCGCAGGAAGAGGGAAAAAAAAACATAATAGAAAACTCAGTGCAGGTTTTTTGTCATTTTCGAATGCTGCTTGAATTTCTAGAGCAATTCTGTTGTGATTTTTGCTGTGATGATATTTTTGGTGGATTCCTCATGACTTTTAAAGTCAGTGTGAATTTTTGTGGAATTTTTGGGACTGTCTGGATTTTTCTATGAATTTTAGAATTAGTTTACTGTTTGGATTTTTCTGCACAGTTTGGGGATAGAAAAAATTTGAGAAAAATTTTATTTATGACACTTATGATTTTGTGGATTTTTCTGTGCATTTAATTCTAATTTTAGGAGTTTTATTTTCTATTTTAATTTTATTTGTATAACTGGGTTGTTTAGGTTTAGTTTATTTTCTAATTTTCTTTTAGTTTATTCATGTTTGTGTTTTTGTTTTATATTTAGTCATTTTCTGCTTGTATATTGTTTTTAGGTTGGATTCATTTTGTTTGTTTTGTTTCGTGGTTTAAAAGAAACGGAAAAAAATTAGAAAAATCAAAAATCCCAAAAATAAGATCACAAAAGGAAAATGGTGTACAAGCTTTGTACTTGTGTTCCTTTTTGGCTTCTAGTGTTAGGACAATTCTTGATGGAGACTTTTGTGTTTTTCTTTTCTTTTTGTAACATAGTTTTATTTTTGTTAGTTTATTTTGTTTTGTTCACTTAATTATTTGAGTCTCTTGTTTTTATTTTAGTTATTAGTTTGTAAATAGTATCCTAGATGCATTTTCTTTCCTTTAAAAAAAAACTAAAACAATTTAAAACTTGAAAATCAAAAAAAAATTGAAAAATTCTTAAAATTGAAAAAATACGGGCTTCAAGCATGCCAGTTTTTAATTTTCCACAATAAAACATGAACCTTTTTGGAGTTATCTTTCGAAACTTAATGATTATCATGTTCAATTGAATCAAAATTTTCAAAAATGGAAAATTTATGAGGTCATTGCTGTGGATCTAAATTTTGAATCTCAAGGTTATATTGAGTTTATTTATCCTAGAGGTTTACTAGAATTATTATCTAAAACTAAAGATGAGATTTGGAATTTCTTTGAAAAATTAGCTTGGGATGCTTATAAGTTTGATCAACCTGAACAGAATTTTGGATACCCAACTCATGACGAGTCTCTTTTTCTTGTTAGTCCTTACCACCAAGATCATTTTATGAACTCATATGACCCATTTCAGTCTTCTGTGCCTCATATGTTGTGTGATTATTGTGAGTTTCTAATCATGATGCTTGTAATTGTCCATATCGCGCTTACATTGATGTTAAATGTGCAAGTATGGAAAAGGCGATTAATGAATTGACTTATAGAATGTTAGAGACAATGAAAAAGAGAATTGCTGAATATTCTCAATGTTTTACTCAAAGTATGGAGAATTATAGTGACTAGTGAGTCTGACTCTAGTTTAGGATCTCCTAAACATGGAGTAACTCTCTATGATGATTTTGAGCCCTCTTATCTTGCTAGGCCTGACTTGAATGAAGACATGCCTTCGCCTCGTCAAGAACAGTAGAGTAGCCTCCCTACGTTTCTATCACCTGATCTTGTACCCCACGCTAGCTCACCTAAGGATGTCACTGAAGATGTCCTAGTTTCTGCTAACCCACCCACCACTTTAAATAATTCTTTTGAGTTTGAGGAGGGTGATGAATGTAGGAACCCTAGTGAGTTAGATTTAAGCGTCATAACTGATGAGCATCATGATTTAGATGAGTCAAATTTTACATGAGTCACGCGAGGAGGCAATGGAGCGCACTAATTTGCAATTTGATGATGATATTCTTTCTGTGAAATATGAATCTTTTTCACGTGGGCTTGATGTCAATGTGATTTGGATGTGGATCTGTGTGCTGAGTATGAATCTTTTTCTTTTGGCCCCATCCAAACTAACCTCCTTTTTGAAAACCGCAAGTCTGAATTTGTTGAGTCCGAGAGCATTGCCAATAAGAATTTTGCTTTAGACCAGACTCATACGCATGGTAGACTTAACAGGCTTGTGGACTTAGGACCCCATATTTTGCCTAGACCGCTCATTCATGACAATCCCATTTCTAGGCCGATGACGTATTTACTGGCTAATTATGAGTACATCTATCTGATTTCTAATTGGGCCTAACAGTTTGACAAATTGAAGAGGGCTCTAACTTGTGCTGCATTATTGTGGTAGATGTACTCTATTTGGTACCAACTCTTATATGTTCATTGTCTTAATTTTATCGAGAGTTGATCTTCTGTGTTTAACAAGCTTCTTCGTGCTTTATTAGTATTTGATGTGAGTAGCGATGTTGCTTTTGATATGGAGTGGCCGATGCTCCGTACGCCTCTATTTGCACAGATTTCGGGAGGCTCTAACTTAGGTGTAATTCAACACCTGACCTGGTATAAACATTGCTTTGTATCTCCTCTTTTAATTTTGTTTTCTTTTGTATATATTTGTAGCTGCCTTTTATTTTTGTTTTCTTTTTGAGTTTTAGAGTCGTGCCCTTTTTCTTTCTTTTTGAATCTTAGTCTTCTTTTTATATATTTGTTTTTCTTTTTAGTTTTTTTTTTGCCTGTTTCTTTTCACTCTCAATGAGGGCATTGTGCGATTTAGGTGTTGAGGTGGAAAAACTTTGAAAATCTGAAAAAAATTTTAAAAAAAAAATTTGATTTGAAAAAAATTGAAAATTTGAAAAATTCAAAAAGATTTTCGTTTTGTTTTTGGGGAGGTTTCGTGCTATTCTGATTAGCTTAAATCCCTTGTACTTGGACTATTAGCTTGTATATAAGCGTGATGTACATGATAGGTCTCCATCCTCACCGTATCATTCTTAGCCCTAATTTTAACCCCAAATGTTCATTATTAATGTGTAATCCAATCCCTATTTATATCCTCCTCATTATCTTAAGGTCTTAGTTTTCCATGATTAGCTCTCCCACTTGTCTTTGATACAATTACTTTGACAATGAAAAATATGAAAAAAAATAAAAATGAAAAAAGGAAGAAAGAAAGGAAATAAAATAAAATTTGGAATGACAAGTATCCCTTTAAAGCATGCGCTACTTGGCGTAACCCTTTGAGGCATGTGCTACTAGGTGTTAGCCTTTGAGGCAATACTGTTGCTGTGAAAGCTTGTTTCCTATATTAATGAGTTAATAAAAAAGTTTGTGTCAGTCAAGTGGGATTGAGTTTGATTCTGGTAAGCCCAAGCCCTAGGATGATGCTACACTTGCACACGAGCATTGGGATGGATTCAAAATCTTAATGAACAGTGGAATGAAAAGTTAGTGTTTTGATGTCATTCATGGGGTAGAGAGCCTTGATGAGTACATTTTGTTTATATATACGCCAATATCTTTGTTACATGGGTGATTTAGTTTATTAGAATGTGTATATATCTTTCCCTAATTTTGTACATATTAATTTTTGAGGGAAAAAACCAAAAAAAAATTTCAAGTTTCTGTTTACGTTTTCCTTTATAGATTTTGTGGGTATATCTTCCACAAATCCGCACGAGACCTTCCCCATCCACTAGGGGTAACCTAGGGGTTTAAAGGGCTTTTTGCACATGTTAAGTGCAACCCTGATTCCTACGAAAGTGAGTTAGGATTTTATTTTTCTTTTCTACGATTTTTAGTTTTATTTTACTTGAGGACGAGCAAAACTTAGGCGTGGGGTTATTTGTTCAACAAGAAATTATGATATTTTATACCCTTTTATTATCTAATATTTGTTCGAAATAAATTACTAAATTAGAATTTTAATGTTGTTTTTCTTATTTTTTAGGAATTTGGAAATTAGAAGAAAATGTCTAATGCACTTGCTAAAAGGAAAATTGATTAGATCAGTTTGGAACTAAAAAGAAGAAAGAAGGATCACGAGCCCAGCAGAGCAGCCAGCCCAGCCAGACTTTGGGCCTGTTCTCTTTGTCCACACCTCAGCCCAGCCCGCCTTCCTACTCTTTCTCTCCTTCTTTTCTTTTCTTTGTTATTTCAATCTTGGCCCGGCCCAGTTTACATGGTTCCTTTTCCCTTCCCATGGTTCTGCCTGCCAGACCTCCTCTCACTTAATCTCGCCATGTGTTGGGCACGTGTAGCCAGCTTCCCCCCCATCTCCTCTCCTTCTTCTTCCTCCTCACGCCACGAAATTCAGAACGAAAAGAAAACAGAGCAGTCGTTCAACTCTTCATCTTCTTCCATAATTGCTGCTCTGTTGTTTCGTCTCCATCCTCTCAGCCATGGACACTCTCTCTCTTCCTTCAATTGTCAACATTCATTGTCTCCATAAACCGAAATCTCAATGACCCATTTTCTCCATGATGATTACCTCACGATTCTGTCATCATCACCATGAAGGGCCGAGCCATTACAAGGGCTTTAATGGAGCAGTAAAGACTCAGCTTTTATGGGAGCTTAAATGAAGATAAAGGGGGTCGAAGGGAACGGAATTCGGGGGAGGGAATTTTCTTTTCCTCTTTGTTTCGATTTTTTCCTTCCCGGATTTTATATTCGGGTTTTAGTTTTCGAATTGATGTAATTTGATTTTGTTTGTGATTTTATTCGAATTCTAGTTTAGTTTCAGAATTGCACGCTGCTAGCTTTGAATTCTCTGGTGTAATTGCGCAACTTCTTCCCTCTGTTTATTGCTCTATTTGCTCGTGAATCACTTTGCTAGTTGGAGTTTAGATGGGCTTTGCTCTACTAGTCAGTGTTGGATGCTATACTTTTACCATTTGAGTGCTTTCCTCACTTGTTGGTTTCTTATGCTAATTGTCATATTATTATCGCATGTTAATCTACGTTATTGGATTATAGTTTAAAGGGTTGTCTAGCCGGTTTAGCCTAGCCGAGTTGTAATCTAAATTTCACAACCATCCCTGAGGACGACATCCGTACATATTACAACAATAACTACATACTTGCGGGAAATTACTAACAAATCCTGTATAATGACAGATACAATATGACTGGTATTCTCTACCATTCTTGACTACTATTTATCCATATTAGGACGGAGAGTGTTTCAGCTTCAGACCAAAAAGGCTATAGCACAAAACATAATCAGACTACTGTTAAGTCTGAATTCTCAAGTAGCTATGAGCAAGCACCTAAGAAGCTCAAATTTCCTATATCATCATCATAAGATGCAAAAATCTCCTACACAATGATGATCAGATAGTTAGATATAGACATTGCTATTTTAAAGCCAATTCAATGGAAGCAAAGACAGGTATTCCACACAAATCACACCCTTAGGTCTTTGAAACCCGTCTACATAATCTTTAGTCAACAATGTATGAGAACATTAGAAGATTAGTGATGTCAAGCTGCTATGTATTGTTTTCATCTTTTTCCTTGGGAATCTAAGCCTCTCTTCCACATATCCTAAAAGGTAAAATATATCGGTCACTTATGTATCCAAAGGTTAACTTTCCATGGAAACTCCTCTTTACAAAAAGAGCATTGTAGCACACAACAAGAAGAAAATTTTACAGCAGAAACAAGCATGACAGAGCTGAGAATCCCCAGACTATGACACCACAATGAGTTGGAATTTGATTTCACTAGAGCTATCTGACCTTTGTAACTGATTAAGTGATTATTGCCTTAGCAGGTATCTTTTAGAAAAAATAATATGTCAAGATTCTGCATTTTTCTATAAATACATGACAATGCCACCTGCTGATTCAATCTACACATTTAGACAACATAAATGAAATTTTTGATTGTTTTTAACTATCTCTTAGATCCCATGTAGTTGGAAAAGCTTCAAAATTTGCATCTATGTTAAGGACAAAAAGGGCGTGTCAATGTGGAGTTACTTTATATTGCTATGCTGCTGATTCAATCTACACATTTAGACAACCTAAATGAAATTTTTGATTGTTTTTAACTATCTCTTAGATCCCATGTAGTTGGAAAAGCTTCAAAATTTGCATCTATGTTAAGGACAAAAAGGGCGTGTCAATGTGGAGTTACTTTATATTGCTATGCTGGAAGCATAACTTTGAATAAGAAGTCCAAGGGCAGGCTTCGGCTACCACATAGGCACACATTGGTCAGTTAGACCAGGCAGCAGTGTGAGACGGGTTTAATCTGTTATTAGTGCTAGGAAACGGGTCAGCTCAGGTTGACACATTTAATAAACGGGTTAATTTCGTGTTACCGTTAAAAATAGCTAAAGTTTACTTGAAATTGAAAATTAACATATTTTCATGCTAAACTGTCAAATCGTGTCCATTTCAGGTTGGAATAAGTTTGCTTCAGCTGAGTTCGTATTTCTCTCAGCACCTTGATTCCCATATTTTAACAGGTGAAAAATATCATCTTTGGAATCTCAAAATCAAGAATATGTTCAACTCCAAGGAGCTAAGGGATTCGTCAAAGAATGGGTATGTTGAGGCTTTAGCCTCTACCAATTAATAAGTAAGCACGAAAGGGCCACCTCAACCTCACCAGAGACTCACAAGAAGAATACAAAGGCTCTAACCGACTCAAATTGATTGGGTTTCTTTTTGGGTAGTGTTTAGATAGATAGAATTTCTCATCTGATAGGCACTAGACAATGAAATTTCTCCCTGAATTGCAGCAGCTACAATCTCTAATCAAAAATCAAAAATTCTAAAGCAAGAAGTTTTGGGTGACAAAATGATAACAACTGTGAAATTTTAGACACCTCATCACAATATGAAACTTTCACCATGAAAGAAAAAGAATCTGTTTGGAAATTTTTGTTTAAGGTTCCTGTAATCGTCAGTCACCTAAAACAGATGATGGACGTGTTAAACAATGAACCTATTATGAGCAAGGTGCTGAGAAGTTTAACAAAAAACTTCGACCAGATTCTTGGCACAATTGCATAATCTCAGGACCTTTTTACTTACAGTATTGGTGAACTAACAAGTTCATTGTTCTCCCTTGAAGTTAGAACTAATAGGTCCTACGAAAAAGTGGAGGAGAAGGCATCTCAACTGAAGAGGAAAGTCCTCTGAAAAGGGAAGCTAATGTAGGACGCTCTAAGGGCAATTCCTACAAAGAGGAATAATTGACATAGGACGTTCTAAGAGCAATTCCCACACCGAGAAAATTCACACAAGAACTTTCACTTAAATTCAATATCAATTCTCATTCATAATCTGACTTCTTCAATTACATAAAGGGGTTTATGTAACTAAGAGGCTAACTAGTATTAGAAAACCTAAATAATAAGATATAAACTAGAAAATGATAAAAATATATAACATAATATTATCCTAATAGATTAGGAAGCTAAATCTTAATAAAATATCACTAAATATTCTTATTGTGGCTATCCTAAAATATGCTTAAAAATAACTTACGAAAACAATAAAAAAATACAAAAGATCTCCAATATCAAGATATTCTAATTTTTTTTAAATATTTTTACCCATTCTTTACTCTTATCTTGCACCACTCTCCCCTGGTTGGAAAAAACTCGTCTTCGAGTTTTGTACAGGGATAGAATGAAGAAAACCAAGCAAGAGACCGTCTTCACCTCGTCGCACATATGATAAAACTGTAATTTGGACAACTTCTACCGAAAAAGTAGGAATTGAATTGGCAGATATAACTTTTTGCCAACTAAAAGTTCCTTAGGGATAAGCAAATCAAAGTACCCACTTTCTAGTCTTGACAGCTCCACACACTCAAGTTCAACTCCACACACTCAAGTTCTCGATAGAAAAACCGAAATCCCTAGAATTAGGAAATTGCTTGTATTTAGATGTAGCATTTTGACACTCCTCATCAGCATTTTGAATCCAGTGCCCTCCTCATTTGAACCCTCTTTAATTTCATTCTCCTTGATTTGTGTAATTTCATCTATAAAGGAAATAATTTGTTGAAGTGGGATCCGAGATGCACATGCATCCAATACCCTGTGACTAATAACTTGATGACTCCGATAGAGTATAGAACTAAGAAATTCCAACAAGAGATCATCCGCTTTAGTCAGAATCCCCACGATGATGAACTCTACATATGCAAGAGTCATAGAAGATGATCATCTTTAGGGGATGCTAATAGATGGTGGAACATGTCCAAGACAAGAGCATCACATTCAAGATCTAACAGCACCACATAAGACTTGACTCTGGACATGGATTCAAGTATGCAACGTCTCTTATGGTATAATTTGCCATCACTATCAGGTAGGGCTTCAAAAGATGAAACAATGACTCAAAAGGCTTTCTTCTTAAGCTCATCTTCAAAAGGGAGATTCGGTGCTGTAATACGAATGAGCTTAGAAAGGCATAAAGCAAGAGAAATTTGCACATCAAAATATACTTGATATGTAATCACTTCTGAGATCAAAATTTCCTTTATAGGCACTAGCGCATCTTGTATGGATTTTGAAGGATTCTGGTACACCTAAGACAAAAGACCTCCAACTTTATCCAACAACTCAATAAGATCATTGGAAGATGATGGGAGAGCTAGCAATTGAGTTCCAACGTGTAAAAGCTGACTTGGAAGCTCTCACTCCCATAGCCATGCAGGTTTGAATGTCACCGTGGCAACAAATCAGGAAGCCGAAAAACCTAAAAACCTAAACATTCCTTAACAATGAATAGTAGTAGAAGATGAAAGCCAGCAGAAGATGAAAGCTGATCTGGTCAGCAAACAATTATAGGAAAGAGAAAATTAGCCTTCACCAACAACACTTGGGAGTAAACAGCAGCAACCAGAGGCAGCAAGCAGCAATCGAGCCACAAGAGCAGTTTCCGGCGACTGCGGGATGGCATAATCAAGAGGGTATCAGGCCTCTCGGCCATTGGCCGAAGGCACCAAGGCTGTCAAGTTGCAAGCACAAAGCAGATTGCTAGTTAGGGTTTGCGGTCTTGAACAAGGGCTTTTATTTTTTTAGCGTGAAAAGGAAAAGGGAAATGAAAACACAAAGGCACAGCAAGGATCGTGAGCTCTGATACCAAATTGATGTAGGACGCTCTAAGAGCAATTCCTACAAAGGGGAATAATTAATGTAGGATGCTCTAAGAGCAATTCCCACACCGAGAAAATTCACATAACAACTTTTACTTAAATTTGGTATCAATTCTTGCTCATAATCTGACTTCTTCAATTACATAAAGGGGTTCATATAGCTAAGAGGCTAAGTAGTAGTAGGAAACCTAAATAATAAGATATAAACTAGAAAAGGATAAAAACATTTAACCTAATATTATCCTAATAGACTAGGAAACTAAATCTTAATAAATATCACTAAATATTCTTATTTTGGCTATCCTAAAATATGCTTAAAAATAACCAATGAAAATAATAAAAAATACAAAAGATCTCCAATATCAAAATATTCTAATTTTCTAAATCTTTTTACCCATTCTTTACTCTTACAACTCGATCAAAAGCTCAGAAAATTCAAGTGAGTGAGGTAAAGGAAGAGGTGCCTATCATGGTTGAGGTTGTGGCAGCAGTGGAAAAGGCCATAGCAAAGTTCGTGCCTAAGCAATGCAACTCCACACACATTCTCATTGAATCAGGACCAACTTTATAGGCATGCAATGAAGCTAAACCTCCTAACCACTAACAACCAAAAAATTGTAACAGGAGTCATGACTCCCTAACCCAAATATTTCTCAAGTGAAAAGCTTTAACAACAAACATACGCACTCGAATTGGTAAACAAAACACCAACTAAATACTGTTAACTAATCCTAAAACAGCCAAGAGCTCTTAGATCAAGTGGCTTTAAGGTGGCCTTCCAAGCTAGAGGTCATGAGATCGAATCTCATGACTTGCAATTCTCTTGGTTTGGAGATGCGAAAGGCTACCAACCAAGTTTATAAGCTTGGTTATTGTGGGTTAAAACCCCTTCCCCTCCCCCCGCCTGTACAAAGCCCATTGGGTTGCCTTGAGATAGGGGACAGTGGTTCGGCATGCTTACCTTTCATTATAAAATCCTAAAATGAGGAAACAACCAAGTACCAACCATTACTTTGAAGCACTTAGTCATAGTCACCCTTGCTTCAAAGCTTGTTTGTGCTGCAGTAACGCAAAATTATTTTTCTGCTTGTAACCAGATTTTGAATGAAATAAGATAGGGGGCAGTGGGTCGGTATGCTTACCTTTCATTATAAAATCCCAAAACAAGAAAACAACCAAGTACCAACCATTACTTTGAAGCACTTTGTCATAGTCACCCTTGCTTCAAAGCTTGTTTGTGCTATAGTAACTCAAAACTATTTTTCTGCGTGTAACCAGATTTTGAATGAAATAAGATAAGGGCCAGTGGATCGGCATGCTTACCTTTCATTATAAAATCCTAAAACAAGGAAACAAACAACCATTACTTTGAAGCACTTAGTCATAGTCACCCTTGCTTCAAAGCTTGTTTCTGCTCTAATAACTCAAAATTATTTTTCTGCTTGTAACCAGATTTTGAATGAAATGATGACGAATGTCTATGTGCTTTGTCCTACTATGAAATGTTGGATTTTTTGTCATGAAGATTGTTGCTTTCTTATCACAAATGATCTTAGTTCCACCTCTGTAAACTTGAAGAAAATCAGCTAACAGCCTCAGTAGCCAAACAACTTGACAAGTAACAGCAACGTGATTTCCTTGGGGAATGTCTTTATGATGATGACATGATTTATATTAAGTACACTGAATATCTTTGTTGAAGAATTGAAGTCTTGAATGATTCAAAGGTTTAATGTGTCGTTCTTGGGTTTGTTGCATTATTTTCTTGGGCTTGAGCGAATCAGAATACGATTGAACTTTTCATCTCACGAAAGAAATATGCAACTGATTTCCGAAAGATGTTTAACATGTTGAACTGCAAATCAATGCCTGCACCCCTGAATGTGAATTAAAACTTGCAGCTAATGATGGCACTGCCAAGGCAATTTTGGAGTATTGTTGGTGGTTTAGATTATTTGTGTCATAAAGACCAAACATTACATTTTCGGTTAGTGCAGTCACAACCCATCATTGCACTATCTCGGGCAGCAAAGAGTATTCTTCCTTATGTAGCTGGAATTGTTGACTTTGGGATTCGTTACTCAAAAGTTTAATATTTCAGATTATTAGGCTTTTCTTATAGATATCGGGCAGGATGCTTAGAAGAAAGAAAGAGCACTTCTAGCTTCATATTCTCCCTGCTTCTGGAGCTGTTTCAAGGAGTTCAAAGAAATAAGATATCGTAACTTTATCTTCATCAGAAGTAAGATACGTTGCTATTGGCTATGGAGATTATTGGCAGATTTTCTTCAACTTCAATGAGGTGGAACAGAGATCTCTTGTGACAAGAAAGCAACAATCTCCATCACAAAGAATCTGGCATTTCTTAGTAAAAGCACATAGAAATTTGTTGTCATTTGACAGGTGGATCAATAATTTTGAGTTACTCCAGCACAACCAAAGCAGGTTGAAAATGTTCCCACAAATCTCTTCCCCGAAGCATTGCAGATGGGAGTGACAAGCTTGGTGACAAGCTTGGAAGCAAGGGGAGTGTTGACTAACAGCTTCAAAGCAATAGTCGGTTGTTTCCTTGTTTTTAGGATTAGTTAATGGTATTTAACTACGTTTTGTTTACCGAGTCCATTAAGCATATGTTCATTGTTGAAGTTCTTCAGTCGCGAAATATTTTGGTTAGTGACCCATGATCCCCAGTTCAGTTTTTTGGTTTCTAGTTCTTGGGAGGTTTGGTTTCATTGTTTACCTATGAAGTTTGTTCTGATCCAATGAAAATGTGCACAGAAAGGCATTGCTTTTGTCCCGGAAAACAGCTCAACCGCCCAGTTTTTGACATTGCTGTTGTTGTCCCCAACATCTACTATAGAATGGACGCAGCAGTAATACAATGGGGCAGCCATCTAATATCTGCAGTCTATCCCACTTTCTTTTGGCATCTGTGAGAAATTATCAACAGTTCACCTCCCCATTTGGGTCAAATTATGGCAATTCACCTCCCACTTACTTGCATTGATTGCAAATGTAGTCTCCCTTTCATTTCTCCGCTCTCTTCTAGCATTTTCCCCCATCGGCTCTACTCTACCGTCGGATCATTAGCAATTGTAATGTGATCTCAAGGTTTATAGAACAGGGGGAGAGAGAGAGAGGGATTAAAAAGAAAGCTGATTGAATTGAATGTACCTGTTTAAGAGAGTCCATGGTGGGGGTGTCAGCTACATGAATACAGTTATAACGTCCACGTTCAGCCTTACCCCCACCCATCCAACACAACCACAGCGACTGTCTTCCCTTTGGGCAGTTTCGGATGACCCGCCAATTTCCACGACACTTCCAAACCCCCTTCTCTCTCTCTCTCTCTCTCTCTCTCTCTGAAGTCGCTTTTTTAACAGAAGAAAGAATGAAGAAGGTTACAAAAGCACCGAGATGGGTCAACAGCAACTAAACAAAGAGATTTAAATTTGCAGAAGAAGCTGCTTTTGTGCTGATTTGGTGAGAGGTAAGAGAGCAACTGATGCTGCTGATTCCTTCGTTTGTGGGGGAAAAGATTGGGTGCAATTGGTGTAATTTGAGGTCTAAATTGTGTTGCCATTGGTTGCCAAATGTCTCAGCAGATACGATCTGTTGTATTCGCGCGCGTTTTCTGGAACATTTTGGAATCAAATAGATGCCAAGATGGGGCCTTCTCGTGTTTGGGGCCTTTGGGCTCGTGTTAGGCCGAATGTATGAGACATGATCGGTCACGTGCGAGAACTCATGAAAAATAATTTCGTCATAATAATTTGTGCAACAGTAATACTTTTTTTATATTAAAAAAAGAGTCAGTATTAATTTAATACTTACTCCGTAAGTATTTTACATCTATATCATTTTAATACGGTTAGATACGTCACCTGTTTCAAGTCAATTTTAAACCCACAGTTGAAACTTAAATGAGTTGATAATGAGCTACCATATAGAGCGCATTCTTTGAGTGTTAGGTGAATAGTTTAGAGGTGTTCATAAATCATAATATGGTTCAATTTATAAGTCAATTCGGATCAAACTATACTTTTTAGTTCGGTTTGATTTCTGTTATAAATTATTTGGTTTGGTTTTGAAATTTTTAAAAACAAACCAAATCATTAACCATTTAAACTGTTGTTTTGCACAAACAAGTACAATTTATAGGAGTGAAAATATTGTTCTTGCATCATCGAGCTGACAACCATCGGAATTTCGATTCAGATAATCTTGAATCAACGCCTATAGATCACTCACTATCTTGATATTTATCGTTTCCTTAGTTTTTCTGGTGGTTTTAGTTGGTCGTTCTTGTTCTTATTTTTCTGGGGTTATCATATCTGCTTATGGGTGTCGAGAATTCGAGAGGAAGCTTTTGTAGTATCAGGACCACGAGGAATTTTAGTGGGATGCTGAACTCTTACTGGATAAATATTTCTGAGCTCGGGTCAATGGTAAACCATTTGGAGGTCTGGCGTCTGTCATTGATTCCGGCAATTCAACGACCATTTACAACAAGCTTCAACGCCGGGGATCCATCATCGCCAAGTCCCACTTTCATCTTCAATCCTCGCTACTCTAGCCTTAACTGCCCAGCAACACTGTAGTGGCTAGACACTCCACGGTGGGACTCACAGCTGGGCTGGATTTGCTCTGTTCTCCAGTGCACCGCCACCCACTCCGGCCCTCTAACACCATCTGGCCCTTTTGGACCGTTGGGGCCTATTCCCCAGGAGCCTGCTCTACTTTGCGTTAAGGTAAGGGAGGTGTAAGTACTACCTGAGCTAATCCTTGCCATTTTTGTGAAAAGCCAGCTCTGAACTCAGCTTTAATATTGCTTTATTTTGCCTTCCTTTTCGTGCACTTGATTTGTATTTGTCTAGCTTATTTTATTACTTGCTTTCTATATCGCATTACAGCCCAGCCCTAGTGAAGTAGGTGTGTTAGGTCACGATTCTCTATTTCCCTCCACCTTCCACGTGCTGGCTGCTTCAACTTGCCCCCTTAGACATTCCCTTTGGACTTAATTACACTTTTTTGACAACTTGAGAAAAAGTTCAAAGCAGTTGGAGACTTTTGATAGCATTGGATTATTAGGAATTAAAATAAGCAGCTCATTAAGGAAATGCTTTTCTCTACTTTATTATAAGGTATATGTTAGTTTATGTTAATTGCCCCTTGATTTTTGAACGTCGACTCTTGAAAAGCTTGATCATCGAAGTAATTTATTTAGATTTGGTGAGGGGGACTGGACATACTTGCTGTTATTATTTTTTTATTTTTTTGAGTTTATTATTGGGGTAATCGAGTATTGTTTTCTTTTTGCATAGTATATTATTTACTCCCTTTATTTTGTTACCATTGTTATTAAGAAGGGCTATTAGCTCCTTGTATTTGCTCATTCATTCTTTTTGACTAGTTGTGTATTCTTGCCAAGTAGATTACTAGTCTTGTTAACTAATTTTGTGTTTCTAGTTAACGTCTCTTTGCCTTTTGGTTTTAGTACTTTGTTCTTTTCCTATTAGTTGGGCCTACCCAATTATTCTTTTGGTGTGTTTTGATTGTTTAATCCCTCATTAGTGTTGAGTGCAAACTCATTTTATGATTAGCAGTAGTATCTATTATTAGTGTCTTTGGGGTTGGTATTGGTAGTTTAAGCTAGTGGCGAGCAATGTAGTCGTTTCAGTCTGTCCCCCTGGAGAAAATGGGGGTAGGAGGGTGTAGGGTTTCAGAAGGTGCACCTAGCCTCTTGGAATATTGGGCCACTTACTGGTAAGTCAATAAAATTAGTTAAGTTTTTGCATAGACGTAGAATCAGCATATCATGTGTGCAAGAGACTAGGTGGGTGGGGCCTAAAACTAGAGAAGTTGATGGGTATAAGTTGTGGTATTCGGGTTCAAGCAAGGAGAGAAATGGAGTTGGTATTTTGATTGACAAAGAGTTGGTCGACTTTGTTGTTGAAGTGAGGCGTAAAAGTGATCGAATTATGGCCATTGAGGTAGTGGTGGGTTCGAAAATCCTTAATGTGGTTAGTGTTTATGCACATCAAATAGGTTTGTCGGACGATATTAATAAGCAATTTTAGGAGGATTTGGATATGGTCATTTAGGACGTACCTCGAAGCAGGAAACTTTTCATTGGAAGAGACTTTAATGGCCATATTGGTGTCGAAACAGACGGGTATGACACGGCTCACGGAGGTTTCAGTTATGGGGAGAGAAATAATGGAGAGGTTTCCGTCCTGAACTTTGCGATCGCCTATGATTTGTTGGTAGCAAACTCCTTTTTTAAGAAGAAGGAAGACCACTTGGTGACCTTTATGAGTGGTCCCAGAAAGACTCAAATTGATTACTTCCTGATTATGGTAGATAGTAGAAGGTTATGTAAGGATTGTAAGGTGATACTAAGTGAGTATTTAGGAACTCAACATAGATTGCTAGTGTTAGATGTGGAGCTCAAATGTTCAAAATGGAAAAGGAGAAGTGTTGGGGAGCCTAGAGTTAAGTGGTGGAATCTTATTAAGAAAAATGCTATGAAGTTAGCAGAGAGGATTTCTGAAGAAGGAGTTTGGAAGAAGGTAGAAGATGCAGATACAATGTAAGAGGTAATGGCAAAATATATTCGAAGATCAGCTAAGGAAATCCTTGGTACATCTAGAAAAGGTGGCAACAAAATGAAGGGAGCCTGGTAGTGAAATGAGGAGGTAAAAGAAAAAGTCAAGGAGAAAAAAGAAGCATACACTGCTTTCACAAATAGCGGAACGCATGAAGAGAAAGATATTAGTAGAGTTAGATATAAGGCAGCAAAAAAGGTAGCCAAGAAAGCCATTGTTTGTAGCAAAGAGCATGACTTATGATAGGTTATATCAAAAACTGGAGACCAAGGAAGGTGAGAAGAAAGTCTTCAAACTAGCGAGGACTAGGGAAAGAAGAACAAGGGATTTTGGTGTCGTGAGGTGCATCAAAGATGAAAATAATAGGGTGCTATTTGACGATGCAGATATCAAGCAAAGATGGCAGATGTACTTTTCTAAACTCCTAAATGGTGAAATAATGGGAAAGTAGAGGGACCAGATCAGAAACCGATGGAAGTATGGAAGTGTTTGGGTGAAGAGGGATTGAAGTGGCTAGCAGAGCTTTTCAATGTTATTTTTAGGACTGCTGAGATGCCAAGAGAATAGAGGTTTAGTATAGTCATCCCACTGTACAAGAACAAATGTGATATTCAGGATTGTAATAATTATAAGGGTATAAAGTTGTTGAGTCATACTATGAAGTTGTGGGAGAGGGTGATTGAGAAAAGGTTGCGGAAGGATATTTCAATAACAGAGAACCAATTTGGCTTTATGCCTAGCAGGTCGACCACAGAGGCGATTTACCTTCTTAGAAGGCTCATAGGATTGTATAGAGATAGAAAGATAGATCTTTATATAGTGTTCATTAACCTGTTAAAAGTATATGATAGAATTCCGCGTGAGGTGTTATGGAGATGTTTGGAAAAAAAAGGATTGTCACCGGTGTATATTCGACTTATTAAGGATATGTATGAGGGAGGTATGACGAGTGTTAGTATGTCAAGAGGAGTTACCAACGACTTCTGCGCTGGTATGGGCCTACATCAGGGTTCTGCTTTAAGCCTTTTTCTTTTCATTCTAATTATGGATGAACTTACAAAAGGAATTCAAGATAAGTTACCTTGGTTTATGTTATTTGTAGATGATATTGTTCTTGTTGATGAGACCCGAATGGAGTTAATGGAAAATTAAAGCGATAGAGACATACACTGGAGTCTAGAGGCTTTAGAATAAATAGATCGAAGACTGAATGTCTTCATTGCTGTTTTAGTGGAAGGGAAGATGCGATGGGAGAAATCACCATTGAGGGGATGCAGTTACCAAAAGTCGAGAAGTTTAAATATCTAGGCTCGATTATTCATCATGAAGAGGACATTGACAAAGATATTAGCCACCGTATAAAAGTGGGCTGGCAAAAATGGAAGTATGCTTCAGATGTGCTGTGTGATAAGAGAATGCATGTAAGATTAAAAGGCAAAGTTTATCGTATGATAGTTAGACCTACTGTGTTATATGGATCGGAGTGTTGGCCTGTAAAAAAGACTCAGGTTCAAAGGTTAATGGTAGCAGAGATGAAGATGATTAGATGGATGTGTGGTTATATGAGAATGGATAGGATTAGTAATGGAGTTATCAGAGACTTAGTTAAAGTGGTTTCCATCGAAGATAAGTTGAGAGAAATAAGATTCAGATGGTTTGGCCATGTGAAAAGAAGGAGTGTGGACGTTCCAGTGAGGAGATGTGAGAGAATTAACATCCCCAAAGGTAAAAGAGGGAAGGGACGACTAAAGAAGAGTTTGGACGAGGTGATTAGAGAGGACTTGAAAGTTGTAGGGTTAACGGAGGATATGACTCAGGATAGGAGACTATGTCGGGATAGAATTAAGATCTTAGACTGCAGAGAGTTAGCCTCGTAGTCATCACTCAGTCACGGTAGAGTGGGTTTGGTTCTGGTTTTTTTTCGTATGTTATGTTTGCATACAGGTAGTTCATGCGTTTGGGAAGAGACATTGTTTGCCTACTTCTATTTATTAAGGTACAGTATCTTCCTCTGCCTTATTGCACTTATATTTACATAGTTACTGCCACCTGATTTTTTTTCGTGTTTCTTAGTTCATTCTCTGCAGCTTTTCCTTAGTTTTTCTCTATAAAATATTTTCACAAAATCCTTCTTCTATAAAATGTTTTCACAAAATCTTATTTTTGTGGGTCTCTTGGAATCAGCCTCTCTGCGGGCAGAATTACCGGTAGAGGTAAGATCGCCTACGTCTAGATCTCCCCAGATCCCACGAAAGCGGGACCCACACTGGGAGTTGTTGTTGTTATTGTAGAATATTATTTTTACATTTTGCTAGAGGTGTACCTAATTGCACTATCAATGCATCTCATTGTGTTATGTTTTTTAATCTCAAAAAAGAGAAAAAGAAAGTAAAAACCTTTAATTGAAGTGTTTTCAACTTTTTAATTATGGTTTGATGGTTTGAAATTTTTCTAATCCATTCTATCCACTCAAACCATGCATTTTGCTAGCGAAGATAGCAACTTGATGACGATACTAGTGTAGTATTTTTATTTTTTGGGGGGAAAACATCAAGAATTATATTAAGTCAGAAATTCATACATGCAGTGATCCAAATCAGTGGGACAGTCTAATCACCCAAAATGTCCCAAGCCATAGAAAACCACCCTATAACAGCAAAATGGGCAGATATCACCTTATCATGACTAACATAAAACCATTTATACACTAGTCCATGCATGCAGAGTAACCAAAAAAAATTAGGCAGCAAAGTCCTTCTGTTACTCCTAGTGTCATCTTCCTCATGGATTTTGCCGGTAAACTGGAGGGTTTCTTTGTCTAATTCCAAAGCTGACTCCAAAGCACTGGGCGGCACAAAATGAACCACCAGTGCCTCCTTCTGCCCTTGGTTCATCAGCGCAAGCACCGACGTAGTGAGATGCGCTGCTTGATGTGCAAAGGGTTAAAGTGATATGCCATTTACCATCCAATAACTCTTTGACGTCAGTAACCACATTCTTTAAGTATGAGCGACATCCTGGCAGTCCCGCTTGAAGTTCAATGATTAGCTGCTTCTCTAAATCAATTTCGAGATAATCAAGATGGTATCCCCACACTTGGATTAATGCCCCCTTTAATGTTAAAAGCTAAATTTCCAGCATGCAAGGAGACACGATCTGCCTTGTGATATCGATAAACCACTGAAAATCAGCGTTTCGGATAATAGCCTCATCCACAGCAACTGTACGAGCCTCACTTTGATAGGCTTCCAAATTGATTTTGAATGCGGGCTTTGCAGGCGGCTTCCAGGTTATGATTTTCTGTTCTCCATTAAAGACATGATCCTGTAAAGAGAGAATACCAAACAAATCAATAGTAATTCTCATCCAGAATCGATATGTCTGTTGACATATTTTGTCGAACACACATCGATTTCTATAAACACCAAAGATAACCACAAACATGATATTCCATTTTAATCGAACGATTGGAGAAAGATTAAATTCTAGCCATTCCTGCCAGTTCAGAGTAAAGAAAAGTTGGTAATTATGGGGATCACATAAAGGCAGAAATCGAGCCCAAGTTGCTCCTACTAATGAATAGTCTTGAAAGACATGAAAATGATCCTCTGTCACACCCGCAAACCACAGAGGAAGCAATTAGTCCTGGAATAATCAACGCTAACTTATTAGCAACTGGGAGGGATTTGTGCATTAAATGCCACAAATGGAATTTCATTGTTGATGGTGCCTTAATAACCCAGATTAACTGAGCAACTTTGTTTTTAGGGAAGTGTGAAGAGATTAAGGAAGAACATGCAGAAGCTATTGTAAACTTCTTAACTTTTATTAGCAGACCAGCAGGTGGAATCCGGGAGTGCCTGATTAACTGTGCATATTTTTTGATGAATATAGGTGCAAAGGGGAGGTGGATGGAAGCAACTTAATAACTCAGTCTTCCAATTACCATTAGTTAGGAACTGACTAACACGAAAATGGGCACACCACGATGGGGGATCTGACTCAATTTGCTTAGCCAAAGGTCACGTTGGAGGCCATTTATCAAACCAGAATGAAGTAGTATCTCCTTTCCCAATTTGAATGCAAGTATTGTCAAACAAATTGTCCTTGACTAGAAGTAAGCTTTTCCAAAAAGGAGAATGATGTGCTTTACTTTCTGCGAACTCAATATTGGTATATTTGGCCCATATGAAATGAACCCATGGATGGTTTTCCTAATGGTAACAAACACAAAGGAGTTTAATTAAAAAAGCTCGATTCCATTTCGCCAGATTTTTAATTCCAAGTCTCCTATTTGTTTAGGTAAGCAAATAGTTTTCCACCCAGTCTGAGCATAATATCGCTCTTTATCATGTTTATTCCAAATAAATCTCCTCATGATTTGCTCCATTGAGTTAAAGTGCATATGATAAACAGGCATAGAGGATAGAACAAACTTAACTAAAGTTGTGCGCCCAGCAAAATTGAGGAACCTAGTTTGCCACTCTGCAAGGCACTTAGAAAATCTAAGGACAAGTTCTTTATAATGTTTTGGTTTAGGTTTAAGAGTTACTAAAGGAATACCCAAATACTTACCAAATGCAGTAGATGTAGGAATATGAATAGATTTAGAGAGAATGCAACGAAGTTTATGATGCAGAGATTTGGGAAAGATCAAATGGGATTTGTGAATATTAATAGTGAGGCCCGAAAGTTGACCAAATCTCGTAGTAGTGCCAATCATATTTCCTAAATTATCAAGCATTGCGGCTCCAAACAAAAGTGCATTATTAGCATAAAAAAGATGGGATGCCTAAAATGAGCGAAGTTTAAAAGGAATCCAATGTTTAGAAGCCACTTCATTATGGATAATGCAGGATAGACGTTCCGTACATAGTGCAAAAATATACGGGGATAAAGGGTCCCCTTGCCTTATCCCATGGGATTGGGCAAAGGTGTCACCAGGTTGAGCCTCCCAGAGCACTTGTATAGTACAAGTACGAATATAACACATGATAAGGTAAGCAAAAATGGTAGGAAAACCAAAATAATCTAAAGTATCTTGGATAAAATGCCACTCAAGACTATCATGACCTTTTGAAAGGTCAATTTTAACCGCCATGGGCTTTGTCTTAGTCTTACTTTTAGCTATTGAGTGTGTTATTTCTTTAACCAGAATGATATCATCAATATTCTGTCCTGGAACAAAACTAGATTGACAAGGGCTAATACATTGATTAAGGAAAGGTTTGATGCGATTAATAATAAGTTTGGATATGATCTTATAGGAGGTGTTGCATAAGCTTATAGGACGGAAATCCTCCACCTTCTCAACATAATCTTTCTTAGGGATAAGGCTTAAAAAAAAAAGTTTGATTAATGGATTCAATTTGCTCAAGATTAGAAAGCATGAAATTGGCAAATTGCATAAGGGAATGTTGTGTGACTTCCCACCCGTATTTGAAAAAGTGGGCTTGAATTCCATTTGGCCTAGGTGATTTGTAAGAATTCATGGCAAACAAAGCATCTTTAAGTTCTATTAAGGAAAAAGGATGTGCTAACTGGTCCTTGTCTTTAAAGAACTCATTTGCTAAATGGACATCAAAAGGCCTCGAAATTATGTTAACCATGGATTGGAAAAAAATAGAAAAATATCTAAATACAAAGTTAGACAAATCTGAGTGGCCTGTAGCCTAATTATCCTGCCCATCGTTCAGTCGACCTCCACCGACTTCTAAACTAAATCCTAGTACCTCTCGATGTGAACCACTAGATAATTCCAGTAAAGAGGTGGATTCCAGTGGTCAAGCTGTTCCTGATGAATCCCGTCTTACGGATATTGAATCACCTGAGGGACCGAATCCTATCCTCCCTAAAGCATCCTTTAAAGATGTAGTCAATGGATCTGGTAGGTTTCTTCCTACTCTTTTGACATTGATGGCATAACTTCAAGAAGATCTGGAGGAATCGGTTGACAAACCGAACATCCCATTGAAAGTTTCCTTTACAATGGAATAACTTCGCCTATTATGAGCTCCATGGGGTAAGACGCTTATGGTCAAGGTACTTGGTTCATTTGTCAGGTATGATGTCCTCACTTAGAGAGTTCCCCAACTCTGGAAGCCCCAAGGTAAGCTTCATATTGTTGATTTAGGAAAGGATATCTTCCTTTTCAAATTTGATCTCTAGTCTAATCTGGATCATGTAATTATGGACGGGTCTTGGTTCTTGTTTGATCATTATCTTATGTTAACCAAATGGAAACCTAACTTTCGGCCTTCGCATAATCCATGTTCTACTCTTCTGCTATGGGTTTGCTTCCCTGAATTATCTGTGGAATATTTCAATAAATTAGCTGTGTTTGACATTGTGAAACTGGTTGGTACTCCCATTAAGGTAGATTTTGCTAAAGATTCTATTAGCTGTGCTCGTTAGGCTAGAGTCTGCGTTGAAATTCCAGTTGATAAACCCCTTATGTCTTGCATTTGGGTGGTAGATAGTTGGCGGGACATAGAGTATGAAAATTTGGATTTGTTATGTATGACATGTGGCATAATTGGACACCTACAGGACAAATATCCTTAAGGGCATAGTAGTAATCATGAAAATATTCTTACTCTAACAGATGGGCAAGGTAACCCAGCTAACTCATCTACTATGTAGAGTAGGCCAATATTGACACTATTGGGGGAATGGATCCATCAGGACAGCCTAATAACCATGACCATATTAATTATTTGGATGCACATTATAGGGCCATAGATCACCCAAATCAGCCTGATAAATGGGTGGTGGTATCGGGTAGGAATAAGAATTCTATAGGAACCATAGCGATAGGCTAGCCCAGAGCCATTAAGCATGTTCTTAAACATAGGCCCCCTTCTATGCCTGTCTGGTATAATTCTGGACCTAGATTTCGATCCATTAACAAAGGTAAAGGAATTCTTAATCCAGTGCAGGTACCTGCCGACCGACCTGCTGTACCCCGTGTCCACGTGGCAAATTCATTTGCTTTGTTGGAAGATGTAATGGAAATGACCCCATTAATGCAAACATATTGCATGAGGAACACTCCATTAATCCTTCCATTAGCCACTACTCATACTTAACTCCCTTGATTAATAACAATGCCCAATAGCCATTCATGTATCCAAGTAATGATGCTAATCCTAATAACAGCTTGTCAGCTATAGTGCCTAACTCGAGTAACGCTTCTTTTGAGAGAACTAGGGAGAGCAAACTAAACAGCCCTTCTGCCTCTATAACAAAGCAAGCCTTGCCACCTACGTCTCTATCTTTGAATTTCCAAGTTCCCCAACTTCCTCACTTGCATAATGAGGAATCTACCTCCGCGAACCCACAACCAACAGGAGACCCATCTATTACTATCAGTTCTAGCTTTAAATCCCCCAATGTCAGACTCTCAGCAGAACTTTCCTCTAAATCAAAATCTCCCTCGAATATCAGTCCAGCCATAAACAACCTTTATGATGTTGAATCAATTCCCAGAAATTCCATTACCTCAGTTGCCATGGGTCTATTAACCGATGCCCAATCTACTGCCACCACTTCTGCCACTACCCCCTTTTCTTCCTCCCCCATCCTATTCCACTCCAATCCCCCACTCAATCTATTTCCAACCTTTTCAACGCCAGCACTCTGGCTGGTCCCGACAGAGCCACCTTCACAATCAAACTGCCTAACAAGGGAATCTATGAAGAGGCAAATGAGACAAGCCATGTCCACCCAACACATATTACAGCCAACCACTTGGAAATATAAAGAGCCAAAAATCCCACCATTTCAAGCTGCCCCTCGTTTCATGCAAGTGAAAGACGTAGGCGAGCTTAGAGACAAAGTCGGTTTGACCTACTTCAGAAAGTTAGTACAATGTTTCAACCTAAGCCCCCCGATCAATTTTTTAAAAACTGTGATATTCTACAATTTTCCAGGGTGGACATCTACCTCGAGTGAGAGTATCCCTCAAACCCTTGAAAGAACTTGTCCCGAACAAGCCTGTTCCTTGGATGCCTTTCCCACATCCATCTCTAAACCAATCGTTTCTCACATACTCGAGGCGTCTGAAGAATACAACCTCATCATCTCACAGCCAACCATCCATGATCAGTAAAAACCATAAGATTCTGATATCGAATGTTAGAAGGAGTTCTTCTGGCAATTTTTTCATCTTTCTTCTGGATTTGATTCATGAATATCAGCCTATTATTCTTATCCTATTTGAGGGCCCTCAACCAGATCATATAGTTAGGATGATCGAGGAGCAACATGGTTTTTCTAATTTCAAATATGTGGATCCAATGTACCGCCGTGGTGGTATATGGTATTTCTGGAAATATCATGTCAATACTATTGACTTCATATCAACGGAACCATCTATGTTTCATAGCCTCCTTACTCTAGCACCTCATGAACCAGATGTTATACTTACTACCATGCATGCACCTAATGCTTCATCGCAAAGCCCAACATTTTGGAATCAATTGGCTCCAGACCCACCTCTACATAATCATCCTTGGTTGGTGACGAGTGATCTTAATACTGTTACTAAAGCTTCTGAAAAAAGTGAAGCTAAGAATTTTCGATGAACTCTATATGGTGCCAGGAATCCCTTACAATCAGTATATCCAGCATCTACCAAATAATATGTACCTTGACAAGTACGGAAAGAAAAAGTTATTTATTATCGTGAGAATATTACGATCACTAAATATGAATTTGGCTTAATTATTACCTTGAGGAACTTTTAAACCATTAGGCCTAGAAAGTGCATCTCGAAGAACACGACCATCATGTGCAGATCCTTCCCAACCCGGCAACACATAGGTGAATTCCATATTAGGTGCACATGCACCCAACACATTTATAGCAAGAGTGCCTTTCCTAGTCCGATACCTTGGTCCATCCTTAACAGGCACATGAGCATTAATGTATGTACCATCTAATGCGCCTATGCAATTCTACAAGACAACATAGATAGACAACTTTTTAGACACATATGATGTATTCAGGTTCATTAGGAATTAAACGTAAATGTTGCATTACCTTAAAACATTTCCATCTACTATCTTCACAATCTTCTGATATAGGCGTAGGCTTCTTCAGCAAATGCGTATGTAACTTCAAAACCGCTAGAAGACAACGATGGAAGGTTCTACTCACACTTTCTCCACTTCGATAAAAATAACTTGCTACTGTCCTATTTTTGAACTGATGAGCCAACATATACAAAATATGGCAACAATCTCTTCCAATGACATATATCTAGTACCGGTTAAACCCCCAACATCCCTAACCATTTCACATAAGATATTAAAAGTACGACTATTCATGCGAAGCTCGCTTTTACAAGTAGCGTCGCTATCTCTAACTAACTTATTCAAATTCACTAATCTACGACGCTTCTTTTCTCTATAGGACAATTTCACTCTTTGCGTTTCATGAATAACAATAGCCATCATCAACCACATGAATATCACCAAAAGTACAGCGTTTGTAACAAGCACAATTGTAACAATCAATTGTAATTGCATTTTCTTCCTCTTCCTCACACGCAATAATTGAAGAGATGGAGCCATATTCTGTTCAAATCATTTCGGCAATTCATGTCCAACATCAACATTAACAACCAACAAGCATAAATTGAAAGAATGTTCAAATGAACCAACATCAAGCGAAAGTACATAGATTCAACATAGTAGATAAAGAATGTTCAAATGAATCAACATAGCAGATTGTTCAATGACCCAACATCAAGCGAAAATCCATATAGAGGTCATCGATATCACTTGAAAATCCAACATAGCAGATAGTACACAGATAGTTCAATGAAAGAATGTTCAATGAAAGAATGTTCAATGAAAAAAAAAAAAGTTCAATAAAATAATGTTCAAATGAACCAACATCAAACGAAAATCCATAGATCGAAAGTTCAATGACCAGTAATTCAACATCTACATCTACAATCCATGGCTAGTTCACAAATTGAAACCCAAAAAAAAAAAAAATGCCCTGTACCTGGAAGTAGGGTGCTCATCCAATCATAGATTTGCCCCCCCAAAAAAAAACAATGCCCTGTAAGTTGAACGAAACGAACCAACATAGCAGATGGTACACAGATAGTTCAATAGAAGAATGTACAAAATGAACCAACATCAAGCAAAAATCCATAAATCGAAAGTTCAATGACCAGTAATTCAACATCTACACCTACAATTCATGGCTAGTTCACAAATTGAAACCCAAAACCAAAAAAAAAAAAAAAGAATGCCCTGTACCTGGAATTCCCCGGCAAGGACGCGGCAGGAGGCGAACTCTGCGCTATGGACGGTGGCAGGAGGCGCGACCGCCAACGACGTCGACCTGGCGGCGGGGGTTGGCGGTCGATGGCAAGGCCTAGCACTGCTATGGAGTCTAGGGTTTGGGAAGAGGAGAGAGAGGGATGAATGGGGAAGAAGAAGAAAGCAGGTGACTAACTCGTGAACTCTAGCCTTTTCAATTTTATTTTTTTAATTTAAAAAAAGCTTATCCCTGGGGGGTTGGGGATTTGATACCCCTCATCAATGGGGGGTTTCAAGTTCCTGAGAATTAGAGGGGAACTTGAAACCTGGGGGTATCAAGTTCCTTTTCTTAAAATGCTCTCCAAACAATAAGGAAAGGGACTTGAATCCTCAAGTTTCAAGTTCCATTCCAGTTCCCCTCACCAAACAGCGCCTTAAGGTAACTCCCAAAAATTCTCAATTTTTGTTTTTAATTTTGTTATTTTGTAAATAATTATGTGTATTTTATTAATTTTAGTTAGATTTATGTTAAATAATTGATTAACTTAATTAATTACTCATGATTCATGAATTGAAAAATGAAGATTTTAACCTAATTGTCTTCTTGGTTGTTCTTAGTTAAAGATTTAAAGTTGGACTAATTTTGTTTGTAATTACTTCCTTGTTTATATTTAGTTTACTAATTTTTATTGAATTTGTGTTTAATAATTGGTTAATTTAGAGATTTACTCATCAATTAAAAAAAAATTAGATTTTATCTTTCTTGATTGAGAATTTAGAAATTAGAATTTGGGTAATTTATTGATTGTTGTTTATTTATTTGTGTTAAATTTATTGATTTTAGGCAAATTTGTATATTATTAATCTCGTATCCTTGCTTTGAATCCTGACTCCGTCCCTTAGTATTTGTACGCTAGTTCGCAAGCTTACTGAGCGCTGTGTCGCTGTAGGACCAACAGGCATGAGGAGCATGTGGGCCGCATTTTCAGGTCAGTATAAATTGCTTCCGTAAAGCATAACGGCGGGTTGCGCATTAGAGTGGTTGCCACTTGCTAGCAAGTGACAGCGGTAAAGTAGAAGTCGTGGATTCGATCTGTCTGTTGCTTGTTTCTCATTCATGGCTACCTATTCTTTATCAACTTTATTTATCACCTTTTTCTTTTTTGGCTTTTTGGTTTTTGAAGGGAGCTGATTTATTTGTCATTAATCGGTCATAATGCAGTCAGACCTTTTCTTTTCTAGTTTAAATTTTTTTTTCTTTCAAAGATAAGGACACGTTCTTTTCAACGTGTGTTAAGTATGTATCATCAGCATTCAACACGTTTTAGCAAAATAAATCACAATTAAACAAAATTCAGCCTCATTTAGTATTGTTAATCACAACTCAATACAATTCAACACTTGTAAAAGTATCTAATTGATTAGATTGTGATTAAATCCAAATCACATATTTCTTATCGATAATTGGTCTCATTTCATTAATAATCTAAATAAGTTTGTCATTGTTATTGTGAATTCATTTAAACTGAAAAAAATTTACGTTATGTAACAAAATAAAATGTTTTACACTTTTAAGTACAATATAAAAAATATTAACATTGTTACATTCATTAAAAGCATATCATTTTATGAATTATTATGTTATATAATACATAGATCTGAATAAACCATGTAAAAATTGCTTGCTTATTTAAGAATGCAATTAGAATTGTAAAATAAATTTTTTTATCCGTTATATTCTTATATCTAATTTTTGCCTTATCTCTTGCGCTTTTTTTTGAAAAAATCCTATCTTGTTCTCTTCCTAACAACCCACTAGTAAATGAAAGTCATTTTATTATAGAGAACCCAATCCTCACTATTTACTCCACCATTTATCGGTAACGTTGACTTCTAATTTACTAACAGCTACTCGAAAATATGTATTTTAGGTATTTCTAATTATGATTATTTGCAAATGAATTAATTTTGTAATTCATTGCTAAGAATACAAGAAATTGTTAAAATAGCAACTACAATACGAACAAATATTTGCAAATTATTTGTATAGTATGCATATCATTTAAAAAGGTCATTCAAAATTGATTGACAACAACCATAGCATATAAAATACGATTCCTTGAAAAATGATCACATTCTAACATATTTACAACTGCTCATTTTGAGTATGTGCAACAGTTACACAACTATATAAGATTACGATATATTTTCATACTTAATTACAATCAACCCCTAATTATGTAAACTTATTCAACATGTTTCAACATTTTCAGCATAATTCAATATATTTTAACATGTTTCAGTATTATTCAATATGTTTCAAGATATTTAAGCATGATTTAACATATTTCAATAACAAATACCAATAAGTATTTTCGATAAGCCCCCAATAAGAACATACCCTAACACATATTTTTGTAATCTTGTACCCCCCCTCCACTTGTTCTTCTCAAATTTTGTAACTTTATCTATAAGCAATCCAAAAGCTTATGTACAAACTACTGAAAATGTCTGTCTACACATTGAGTAAATGCCGATCAAAATATTTATCTTGAAATACTTATCTATATGTACTAAAATAAATGTCTATTAATACTTACGAAACTACCTACAATGCTCATCTTTATATTAAAAAAAGCTTATCTGAATAACAAAACAAATGCTTATCGATTTATAAGTAAATGATCATGTTGCTAAACAAAATGCTCATATAAACAGTAGACAAATAGACAATGCATGGCTCATGTAAAATATTATCAATATGATGAAGGAGATGGAAAATGAAATTAAAAAAAGCATACGTGCACTACACTAAAATGCTTACTTACATATTAAATTAATGCTTATCAACATTTACATACTAACTCATATTAATATATAGCCCATAATGTTTATCGTGAAATTCTTCTTTATACATATAAAAATAAATGGTTATTAATATTTACGAAACTAACTACAATGCTCATCTTTACATTAAAAGAACTGCTCATTTAAACATAAAACAAATGCTTATCTATATATTAAACAAATGTTTATCAAGCCAAACAAAATACTCACGTGAATATTAGACAAATATCAATGCTCATAAAAAATGTTAACAACATGATACTAGAGATGGCAAATGAAATCAGAAAAGCTTATCTGCAATATACTAAAGTGCTTAATATGTACCCATCAGGTCAATGCTGATGAACATTTACATGCTAATTATACGACATAACCCAGAATATGTATCTAAAAATACTTTATTATGTACTAAAGTAAATACTTGTTGATATTTACAAAATTAGCTGCAAAGTTTATCTTTATATATGAAAAAATGCTCTCCAAATGTTAAAAAAATGCTTATCTACTTTACTAAACAAAGCCTTATCTTGCCAAACAAAATGTTTATATAAAATACTAGACGTAGGCTCATCTAAGACCGTTATCAATACGACATAGGAGATTGCAAGTGAAATTAGAAAATTAACGGTCCTGTTCAATTTTTTTAGAAGGTCAAATAAATTTTCTTTTTGCTAGACCTCCCTGTTTCTTGTTGCACCTTTTTTATGGTTACAATCACTTTTTTTTTTGGTCGTAACAGAGTGAATCTTCGAAGATGATCTTACATAAAGAGAGAGAAAGAGAGTACATAAAGAGAGAGAAAGAGAGAAGAAAAACAAGGTTATCTACAAATCTAAAAATGATTATTTACAAAAATGTTAATCTATAAACTACAAAATTGTTTATCGATATATATTAATTAAATGCTTAACAACATTTATGGACCAAAAGCATACATCTCTATGGTTGATAAATGCTTATGATCTTAATACTAAACAATCGATGCTCATGTAAATGCCAAATAGATGATATTTAAAATTGTATCAATATGAACAATAAGTAGGCAGCAAATGAAACCAAAAAAAGGAGTCTTGCCCTTTTTGCTTGTTTTTTTTCTCTCTTTTTTTTTGATCCAAAGAAGTTCCATTCTTATCTATACGAGATGATCATCAAAAAAATTGTTACACCTACATCTTTTTTATTGGACCTTTTTATGATCTAACTACTTATTTTTATTGTACCCCACAATTTTTTGTAATAGAAAACAATTTCACTGAAAATAAATTCTAATACAAAAGAGAGAACAATAGGAAAACAATTTTGAAAAAATATACGAAAGGAAATAGTAGCGAAGCAAAAGGAAAAGGAAAAAAAAATTGTGTGAGAGAGACCCCCAAATAGAAAGAGAGACAGGGAGAGAGAGAGAGAGGGGGGGAGGGAGAGCCGGAGAGGGTGAGGGTCTGAGGGAGAGGGAGAGGGAGAGGGAGAGATAAGTAAAAGTAGAAAAAATTAACTCAACGACAAAGTTCAGGGCACGAATCGAACCCACCCATAGTGCAACTTTGGTGCATGACATACAATTCCATGATTCCACCTGCCACTGCTGAATTAAAGTGGTAACAATCAATGTTTTTGATGGAGTGCCCGGCCTTCACTACCGTCAAGGCCCTGAACTACGTTAAAATCTTACGTATTAATTAGTACTGATAAAAATTCGGGTTCAGGTCAAATTCATATTAGACAAATTAGATAATATTAAAATTCGGATAAGAAATTGATATCCAATACTCGATTTTTTCCATGTTGGACAAGACTAAATTCGAATCAAAATGGGGTTCGAACGATAGAAATATGAAAAATGATGTATCCAAATTTAAAATTCGAATAAAAAAATTCATGACCATACCCGGTGTTTTTTTCAAATCAGATAAAGTCAGATAGTCAAGTCAGACAATTTTTTACCAGTGCTAGTACTAATGTATTTGCCAAGTTACTTATCCTTTTAATTTACAGGTTAAAACTACATCTCAATGTATAAATAACTTGATTCCATTACACTTCCACCTCTCTTCCACAATTATGCTAAGAGGAACGACAAACTGGATCGATTTCACAGCATCAACCTGTGCCAAAGGCATGTTACAAGGAACAGAAACTTCTGTTTCACAAATACAGCAATATTTTATGTGCTCCCAGGATCACATGCTCTCATTGTCTACGTGTATATATTTTTTATACGTGTATTTATTATATATTAATTTTTTAATATATATCTGCGGATGTGGCTATTGGGAGTATGTGCTCCTAGAAGTATGATATACATACTAAAAGTTTTCATATAAGACATTGATTATAAATCATGTTACTAAGGCTACGTTTTCATAGTAGCCATGAGTTATTATATTACTCATTGATTATAAATCATGTGATTATTCACTCCTGAGTAGAAAATTTTGTTTATGCCACTAGCAATCTAACATGTATGGGTTCTAACACTGATTCCATCTAAATCTAGATCCATTTCCTAAAGGCTAAAAGCAAAGAGGACTAGATATAATAGGAGGTGCTTGGTTGCATCAGTTATTAAGTAAAAAAGAGTTGTTTAGGATCCTATTAACTGTTTTAACCAAGTCAAACAGCTAAAGAGGTATTTGGTAAAGAGTTTTTGAAACAGTTATTTTACCCCAAATAGCTTTTTTTTCAAACAGCTATTTCCAATAGTCTTTTGGGACAAACTTTTGTTAAAACTACAATACAACCCATAAGTTCAAGAAAATTACAGCTATGCCATTAACCTTTCCTCTTCCTTGTCAGTTGCCACAATCAGAATTCACATTTGTTCGGCACACCAAGGCAGTTTTTCAATTTCATTGTTCACCTCTTCTTCCTCACACCCTCTCGTCGCTGCACTCTCCTACTGCCGGCTGCCCTTTTGCTACCCACTGGCCACCAGGTGTTCTCTGGTCGCCGACCACTGTTGCAGAAAAAGTTTTAATATTTATAAACCCCAAGTGCAAAGTGTATCGTTGAGTACTTGGGGTGTCATCCGCAGGGAATTGTGTTTCCAACTATCAGAGTTCACTAGAGCGTATCAATCTAGGCAAGATCAGAGGCGAAGGAAGGAAAACTAAACTACGCTAACAAACATAGAAAAAGCGACTTGGAGTTGTGATTTTACCAATGGATGAACCAACTAACCAAGACGAGTCCTAACCTACCCAAACTACACTACGAACTAGAGATGGTCGGTTGCACCATCAAAGACCACCCAAGCCCTCTCTCAAGGGTCATGAGCTAGTCTAACTCGTGTAACCACCTACTTTCGTGGGGTTAGTCGAATTAGACCACAAAACTAGCAACCCCGGACCTAGCTCGATTCGGATACTACTTTCGTGTCCCGAACTCGGCCATTCCCTCTCCCACACTAGCAAATTGACCTCACCTCTCAGCATAAGTCAATCGCCCAAAAATATGGATGAAAACCCTCTCAGGCATTTCATCGAACACTTGGCGGGCGTGAAGGAAAACTCTAAGTTCTAGGCATAGATTGGGTATGGTTAGGCCTAGTACAAGATCAATTAGCCATCAAGAGGCTAATCACAATCCAAGCCAACAAAATCTAACAACTAATCATCAACAAAACACAAAACCAAAACCTAAACCTAAACTAATGGAGAACACAAGCATGAACTAGAGAGAAGAGACATGAAACTAAACAAATCTACCAACCAAATAAAACAAGGATTAACAATGAAAACTAAACAAATAAACTAAATACAATCTAAACTAACATAATCAAAATAAGAACAAACAACAACTAAATTGAAATAAGTGGAGAAAGAGAGAAGAAGGCTTATAGATTGATGGAAGGAGCTTCAAATCCAATTGCTTGAATCCAAGAACAATCCAATACAACCCTGATATAATCCTCTCAATGGAGTTTTTATTGTCTAAAACCTAAACTAAACTACCCTAAGAATCGCCCAAGGAGAAACCCGAACGACCCCGAACGAACCCTCAAACAGACGCCCGAAATGGGCTTAAATCGCGAAACTCAGGCCCGACGCACGGCTGTGGACGCACGGTCGTGCACCACGCACGGCCGTGCCTGGGCGCACGGCCGTGCGTGGCTTCGGCCACCGGTGCACGGCCGTGCCGACCTGCAGGTGGCCGTGCACCGTGCTGCTTTTCGCCTGTTTTCATTTTCGCTGATTTTCTTCGTTTTGTCCCGTCTTCGTCCCTTTTCGCGACGTTTGCTTGATTTGGAGTTATTTCCTACAAAACATAAATAAAACAAGGTAAAATCCTATAAAATTAAGTTATTATACGAGCAAAAAGTGGGTGAAAGAGGCACGTAAAATGGGTAAATTTACCATTCAACACACCCCCACACCTATCTTTTGCTCGTCCTCAAGCAAAATAAAAGAAAAATTAAAGTAAACAACTAATTCACTTTCGTAGGAATCACGGTTGCATTTAGCATATGCAACAAGCCCTTTAAACCCCTTGGTTACCCCAAGTGGACGAGTAAGGTCTCGTGAGGGTTTGTAGAAGATATACCCACAAAATCTCAAAGAGGAAAAACAAAGAAAAGAGAAACAAAAATCAAAAAATGAAAATGACAAAACAAAATATATACATTGGGATAAACTGTACACAATCGAATCAACCAAAACCACCTAGTAGCTCAAATATCAGTCTGTACACAAGCATTATATGCATTTCAGGACACATCATCCCAAAGAATGACATCCAGACATCAGCTTTTCACCCCACGACGCATGAAAATAATGAATCCATCATGGTACCTGTGTGCAAGTGTATCATTACCCTAACACTAAGCCTACCAAAAACAAACTCAATCCCACGCAATTGACACAAGCTACCTTTTTGATTGGCTAGCATGGAAAGCAGGCTTCCCCACTAGCAGTATTGCCTTAAAGGGTAACACCCAGTAGCGCATGCCTCAAAGGGGTACTTGTCATTTCCAACTCTTTTTTTCGCCACTTTCTTTTCTTTCCATTATTATTTTTTTTTTCATTACAAACTCATGTCACGCCTCAAAGGGATACACCCAGTAGCGCTTGAATTTGTTTGTTTTTGCTTTTGTTTTGGAAAAAAGGGGGTGCCAGCACATATAAAGGGAACTGTGCAGTGGACAATGGGAGAGTCGATCGTGGAAGACTAAGAATTCAGGATGATGACAATACATGAATTCACGACTGGATTGCAAAATTACGATGGACTGTTGGGGTTAGAACTGAGGTCTAAAACGACAGACTGGGGATGAACATCTATCATGCACATTATACTTATATACGAGCTAATAGTCAAGGTATTAGGGATCAAGGCTGATCAAAATAGTACAAAACTCCCTTAAATGCAAAAAGAAAAGAAAAATTTACACAAAAATGAAAAATTTTCACAAAAATAAGAAGAAAAATGGGAGATGACCCCACCCCCACACCTAAATCTCACAATGTCCTCATTGGGAGCCGTGAGTCATCACCAACACACAAAAATAAGGAAAACAAAATCAAACACAAGAAAAACAAAAGACGACACAAATATACACAAGCTAACACACTCTCCCAAAAAACACAATCTCACCCAAAACAACAACACGATCACACATATATATAAACTGACACCACTAAAAACAAATATGGACCAATCCAACAACACCACCAATCACAACACAATAAAAATCCACCAAAACACGAAAATGGTGATCATAGCCAACAACGGCTCGGCAGCATCCACATTTCACCACAAGATGGTCACCAACCAAAACACAATCCTAAATATCCACAACTAAACAAAAATAAAAAGAAAGAAAAGAAAAATAGAAAGAAGGGGGGAAGAGTGAGAACGAGTACACCAGGTCGGGTACTGAATATACCCGAACTATGCCATGACGGCTTAAGGAGCATCAGCCACTCCTTGCCGCTCAAGATGCGAGTCGGCAGCTCGGATGCAGTCAAAGCTCTCAGAAGCTTATTGTGTGCCTGTGCATGCATCTCCGAATGGTGCGAATAAGAGAACACTAGTAAGAATTGAGCAAACAAAGTGAGTGTCCTCTTAGACTTATCAAATGCCATAGAAAAATTGAAATAATGATGAAAGAAAGTGGTCCACTCAGGTTTTCCAGGCATGTCCTCTAGGTATGCACAAAAAGGGTCCAAGGAGGGATTATACCCCCGAATGTCACCTAGGGACTCATGGAGTGCACGCAAGTGGGAGTGCGTGGTGGAAAGGAGAGGAGATGAAGTGGGGGTGAAGTCAAGTGGGTTGGTGCAAATTGGGCTGATGTGGTCAATACTAGGTGCGGCGCCAACCACCGAACTGTCATCACACAACTCCTCGGAAGGAGCCTCCTCAAGATATGGCTCAACCAACGTAAGTTCTCCTGACCAAGGAAGTAAAACATCCTCTACAAAGCTAGCATCACCCTGAAAAGTCTCGCCGATCTCTAACCCCGTGCACTGAGTTAAAGGGAAGGGAGAAGCATGTAAGGTCAGAGCACTAACGCTAGTGCCCATAGGTGTACTAGAAAAGGATGGAGCGACGAACGCCAATGGAGTCGAGGGAAGGTCAAACACTTCTCCTGGGTCGGTCAAAGGTGCATCATCAATAACATTCGACCCTAGGGGAAGGGAAGACTCACAATCATCATAGAGACGAGCCTCAAGTCTAGGGTAAGGTAAACTAGAGTTGGTCTCATGCGATAAACTCCACTCCCTCATCCTACTAGCAAAGCGTTCGTTTTGCTCATTCATTGCCCCTATCATGGCATCAAGTCTAGCATAGCATTCATTGGAAACAGCACGATGGGGACAAGAATTCACATCATGGTCAAAAGATTAGCAAAAAGAGCACAACACTTGAGGGTAAGCAGAATAGTGATAACATTGGTCTCTAACATCATTAGATTGCCATTGATGCCAAGCTAGAGACTCAAACAAATCCCACATGTCATCGGCATTTAAGGAACACAAACCACCATAACACATGGACTCAAGGATCGCTCGAGTCTCATATGTTACCCCCTCAAGCACAGCATCGCATACTTCCCATTTCTCATACGTGAAATGCACATATTGAGCACAATAATCATTAAACCGAGATAAATATTGCCAAAAAGGTTCGTGCCCAAATTGAGGGAAATGGAAAATAGCCATCCTGAATTTTTTTGTTTTCAAATTTTTGATTTTTTAAATTTTTTGGATTTTCTAAAGGCCTAGCCTCGAATGCTAAAGTAAACCCCAATATTGAAAAACGACAATTCCCCGGCAACGGCGCCAAAAACTTGTTGCAGAAAAAGTTTTAATATTTATAAACCCCCAGTGCAAGGTGTATCGTTGAGTACTTAGGGTGTCGTCCGCAGGGAATTGTGTTTCCAACCATCAGAGTTCACTAGAGCGCATCAATCTAGGCAAGATCAGAGACGAAGGAAGGAAAACTAAACTACGCTAACAAACATAGAAAAAGCGACTTGGAGTTGTGATTTTACCAATGGATGAACCAACTAACCAAGACGAGTCCTAACCTACCCAAACTATACTACGAACTAGAGATGGTCGGTTGCACCATCAAAGACCACCCAAGCCCTCTCCCAAGGGTCATAAGCTAGTCTAACTCGTGTAACCACCTACTTTCGTGGGGTTAGGCGAATTAGACCACAAAACTAGCAACCCCGGACCTAGGTCGATTCGGATACTACTTTCGTGTCCCGAACTCGGCCATTCCCTCTCCCACACTAGCAAATTGACCTCACCTCTCAGCATAAGTCAATCGCCCAAAAATATGGATGAAAACCCTCTCAGGCATTTCATCGAACACTTGGCGGGCGTGAAGGAAAACTCTAAGTTTTAGGCATAGATTGGGTATGGTTAGGCCTAGTACAAGATCAATTAGCCATCAAGAGGCTAATCACAATCCAAGCCAACAAAATCTAACAACTAATCATCAACAAAACACAAAACCAAAACCTAAACATAAACTAATAGAGAACACAAGCATGAACTAGAGAGAAGAGACATAAAACTAAACAAATCTACCAACCAAATAAAACAAGGATTAACAATGAAAACTAAACAAATAAACTAAAGACAGTCTAAACTAACATAATCAAAATAAGAACAAACAACAACTAAAATGAAATAAGTGGAGAAAGAGAGAAGAAGGCTTATAGATTGATGGAAGGAGCTTCAAATCCAATTGCTTGAATCCAAGAACAATCCAATACAACCCTAATATAATCCTCTCAATGGAGTTTTTATTGTCTAAAACCTAAACTAAACTACCCTAAGAATCGCCCAAGGAGAAACCCGAACGACCCAACGAACGAACCCTCAAACAGACGCCCGAAATGGGCTTAAATCGCGAAACCCAGGCCCGACGCATGGCCGTGCCTGGACGTACGGCCGTGCTGCACGCACGGTCAGCACGCACGGCCGTGCGTGGCTTCGGCCACCGGTGCACGGCCGTGCCGACCTGCAGGTCGGCCGTGCACCGTCCTTCTCTGCTGCTTTTCGCCTGTTTTCGCTGATTTTCTTCGTTTTATCCCGTTTTCGTCCCTTTTCGCGACGTTTGCTTGATTTGGAGTTATTTCCTACAAAACATAAATAAAACAAGATAAAATCCTATAAATTAAGTTATTATACGATCAAAAAGTGGGTGAAAGAGGCACGTAAAATGGGTAAATTTACCGTTCAACAACCACTCCCTCGGTGTCGACGACGTCACAGTCCACCTGCTCTGGTGCCAAGGACGTGAGTTTTCCCTACTCTAAGCGTCGATTGGGTTCATAAGAACATATTGATTTTCAAGAATTTTACGATCTAATTACAATCTTTGTTCTTTTTTTTTCTTTCCTCCATGAATTTCTTGCATTCAATGGTTGCCTTCTCCAATTTAGTTTTCCAATTTAATTTAGCCAATGAATGATAAATGGAAAAATTATTTCCATTGGATAATCTGTGTATGGCCTAATTGAGAAGAGAGAAAGTGATGAATTTGTTGTTTGTGGAATTTTTGTGTTATGCAACTGAACAACCCCTCCCCCTAATTGTTACAGAATGAAAATTATGGGTTGATACTGACGATGAGATATGTTGATATACGAACACAGTGTAGGAGGTTGAATTGATAAATCTTTGATCTTTCATCTCAATCTCCAATCCCCATTATTCTGGTGAAATCCCCATTATTCCATCTCAATTTTTTGAAAACACTTTCTTTTATTAACTTGATAAAAAAAGAAGTGTGTATCTTTTACCCATTTAGTTTCACATTGACCAAAAGTATTTATAGAAGCAAATATGACTTGAAGAAAATAATACAAGTATGCACATTATGCATCGATGTGGCAATGACTATGACAAACCTCCCCTAGCCATCCCATGATACTTGTGGTTGATGTTAGAAAACCTTACAACATTCTCCTTGTAACACCTATCACAAAGGTCAACTACATGCTTAATCAAGAAGATAGGAAAAGTAATTGCATCTGCCATCTTGTTGGTTGTATTTACTGTTCTCACTGACAAACTGCAAGAGCCTTACTGGACAGCCTTTTTACATTTTCTTAAAAAGAAAGTCTCATGTATCTACCTCAGAAAAAGCACTTGCCCGAACAATATGCTTGTGGTCAAATGAACGTTTCACATCCCCAGTTATGGCATCCCAAATTTTGCTGCATTTGGGCAAATTTTAAAATTCTACTAAAATGTTATATATTCTTTTACAAACTACAAAGATCATCCGATATGGATTTTTTTATTTTGATATAAATATCATGTGTATATTCTTCTTATTTATTTATTTAATTTGATTTAGATGGCGAAAAGGAAGTAAAGAAAATAGTCAAGAAGTTAAAGAGATTGGTCGTACTAGTTGATCAAAGGAGAATATTCTCATCTTTTGTGATCTTTGTATTGAGCTTGTTGGCAAGAGTGAGAGAAAGAATGGTTTGAAAAGACAACTAATTTAGCATGGCCTAGAGAGCAACTAAAGCATATGATGGGATGAAGGTTAGATAGGCTTTGTGGAAAAAGTTAAAAGGGAAAGAAACTAGTTTAGATGGGATCATGAAAAAGGGACTATTGCGGCTAGTGATGAATGGAGGTTGAAGAAGATTGAGGTTAGTTTTTTTTTTTTTTTTAAAGTTACCTTAACAATTTTGATGCTATAACGATTAAAGAACCCAACCTAGTAACTTATGTTCTTTTTTTGTTTTATTTTGTTTACAGGAAGATTTCAAGTTTAAACAATTTCAAGATAAGAGAATTGAGCCAGAGCTTGAGAGTAAAATGAACGAACTATTTGGAGGCCATATGGCTAGGAGGGATGACATAATTACCCCAAATGTAGATCCCTTTCCTACTTCTATGGAAGAAGACGAATATATGGTTATATCTCTTCCCAACATCATAGTGGGAACAACATAAATTAGCCTTTTAATATTGAGAACAATGACATAAGCATTCAGGCTCTAGGGTTAATTAGTGCATGGCAAGAGTTATGGCATGAGGACTCTCCTATATCTACTCCACCTGTTTGTCAAGGGGTAGATAGAGGTGGAAATGAAAAACGTCAAAGAAAATTGGAGAACTTTTCCTTAGATCCTAATAAAAGTACAAAGATCAATGGTCCTAAAAGAATGAGATCGGCAACTATGATGTATGAAAAACTTGATACTATGTCAGAAGTTATCATTTTAGAGAAAAAGGCAAGGGAGGTTGAGAGAGGAAAGAAGGGCCGAAAGACTTAAAAGGAGGGAAGAAAGGGAAAGAAAGGAGATGAACAACAAAAATACAAGTGGCGATGATGAAGCTCCTAGTGTTCCTGATGCATTAGCCAAGATATGTCTCTTGCCTCATTTCAATCATATGCATCCGGTGTTTATCTTCGCTTGTGAATTGGTGGAAGATCCACAAAAAAAGGATGATTTTATTTGGTTTGCCAAATGATGATTTATATGATAAATATGGTAAGAAATGAATGTGGTTTTGTCTTTAGGCTTCTAGTAGATTTAGTTAGCAACTTATTTTGATTAGTAGGCTTGATTAACTATTTTGTTTGCTTATAATCATTGTAGGCCTCATTTTGATTAGTATACTTAGAATTATGATATTTGTAGGCCTCATTTGTGAACTTCTAACTTGTTAGAAGTGTGATAGTGATATGGTTGTAGACCATATTTTGTGAACTTTCAAGTTAAGTTGGATGTATGATAGTTGTAAGCTTATTATGATTGTAGGGCCTAATTTTGTGAACTCTTAAACTAGTTGGAATTATGATTTGAGTTTTATGCATATATTCATATTAATATTTTGTGAACTTAAAATTACAGGTTATGGATTACGAAGATATTCAATATATGGAAAACTATGGGGATAATATTGAACTTGATGATGATGGTAATAGTAGAAGTGATGATGGTAGTGAAGATGGCGATAGTAGTGACGATGATGGGTATGATGCTATATTAGATGCAATGGAGTATTCACTTTGTCATGTTGTTGACTATTTTTTTAACACGCATATATAGGGAGCCTTGTATGATTTCATATATAACTAGAGAAAAATGGGTGAATGAATTATTGCATGGTCATGAGAAATGGTGCTTTGACAGGTTTAGAATGAATCAGTGCACTTTTTGTCAATTATGTATGGATTTGGAAAACAAATATAGATTACAACCTTCAAATAGGATGTCAATTTTGGAGAAAGTGAGCTTATTTTTGTATGTTCTTAGTAAAGGTGCATCAAATAGAGATGCACAAGAGTGTTTCCAACATTCTGGTGAAACAACTCTTAGGGCTTTCCGAGAAGTTTTGGATGCAATGGATGGCTTTTGTAAGGATATGCTGAAACCTAGAGATTCTGAATTCAAGGACATCCCATTGAAAATTACAAATGATAATTGATACATGCCTCATTTTAAGGTAAGATTATGTTCTATATCCATCTTTCTATTTGGCATTAGATAACATGTGATACTTATTTATAAATATTTGGTATTATGATTGCATTTGAGCTTTGGATGGAACACATATTGTGGTTGCCGTTCCTGAAGAAGACCAAATGTATTATAGATGGCGAAAAGGGATACCAACTGTTAACGTGCTAGCAGTGTGTGATTTTGATTTACATTTCATATATGTCTTAACTGGTTAGGAGAGATCAGCACATTTTAAAATTCTTTCCATTTTTGTCTTCACTTATATAATGATGATTCATATTACTAACATTGTTTAATTGTTTCTAGGTAAATACTATTTGCCAGATAAAGGTTATCCAGATCGATGGGGAATCTTAACACCATATTCAAAGATAAGATATCATCAATTAGAGTTTCGTGCTGTAGTTCTCGTGGTTATAACTTACAAGGAAATCTTTAATCGTTCACATTCTTCTTTAAGAAGTTGCATCAAGAGGGCTTTTTCCATTCTGAAGGCTCGATGGAAAATACTGCATGCTATGCCTCGATATTCAATCAAAGATCAAAATTGGGCCATATTGGCAACATTTGCATTACATAATTATATAAGAAGGAGTACAGTTCGTGATCTAGCTTTTAAAATCATATATGAAGATCCTGATTTTATTCCCCCTAATTCATTTCTAGTTATAGCCGACAATCCTGTAGAAGATAGTGTTGAAAGATCCAGAGTATAAGAAATGTCAACTATTTCGTGACAACATTGCTTCAAGTTTGGTGATGGCTAGACGACGTAGAATATTATAATTTAATATTTCTAAATTACTCCATTGAGAGTTTCTTTTGGTGGTTGAATGTAATTTCAAACGTTTGATACTTACGCGGTAGATAATTTGGTTGCCCTCTCCCCCAGTTATTCGGAATACGAGCTTTTAGTTGAGGTAGGTTATTAGTGATGTTTAAATCATGTTTTATATAAGATAAATTTCAATGAAGATCAAATCATTTGAAATCTATACATATTTCAATTAACAACAAAAATATAGATTTAGGTTCATATAAATTCAATTCATAAATTGGAAATAACTAACGAACATAAATTATTCAAACTAGTAAGAAAATAAAGTTCTAAGGATGAAGTTCATTTGAACATAAGACATAAAATTAATTCTTTTTTAAGCCAAACAAGATGATCAATTAATTTAAAAAAGCATATTCAATTGAAAAGTATTGTATAAAAAGGGCAACAATTGAATTTTACCAAATATGCCTTCCACAAACAGTTAACTTTATCAAACAGTTTTTCTACAAACAGCTAATTCAAACAGCTAACAGTTAATATAAACAGCTAACAGGTATTTGCTAAACAGGGTCATAGTCTTGCCCAAAAAATTGCAAAGAGGATTTCATTGCATTCTAAGAGTTCTTGCAAGAAAATTAGCATTGTGGACACCAATTCCCATAGCATTAAATGAAATATAAATGTTCCAAAACTTCCAAACACTTGCAACCAATATTAAGAAAACCAACCAAGTAGTCTAAGCAGTAAAAGAGGTGGGCCAAAGGTTTGAATGGTTGAACCGTTTAGATTGGATTGGACTAATTGAACCAGTTGATTGTTGAATCGGATTAAACAGGCTAAATCCGATTGGTTTCATCACCATAAACACACACACACACACGTGTACATACACACACACACACACACACACACACACACACACATAGAGAGAGAGAGAGAGAGAGAGAAATGAAGTTGGGCCAAACCCATGCATCTACGTGTATACATATATATTAGTGCAATTTATTACGTACAACTGGGTGGACAACGCAATTGTCCACCTGGGCCCACTACCAGCTGCAAATTATACAGAAGGTGCTTTGATTCAACATTAATTATAATCAGCACTAATAATAGGAATGGATGAGTAGTGGAGTGGCAAGGGTGTTTTACTCAAATTGATGAGGTCATGGGTTCAATTTGTGGTAAAAGCAAAGCCTTTGTTTTTTAATTATTATTTTTTTCGTCCTAAAAGTCTTTTTAGTGCCTTTAAAAAAAATCCTAATTTTTTTTAATTTTTCCATCGAAATATTAAGACGTACACTTGTATTTACATTATGGATTACGTTCACTATTTTTGTATAAAAATTCTAATTTTAAGATAAATATTAATTGAAAATTTGTATATTTATTATCTGTATTTTTACTCAATAGAAGCATATAGATTTATTATAAAAATAAACAACAATAAGAAAAAAATTCACTACAAATTTTTATATGTATGGATACAGCATTAGTGAGCCACAATTTATTACGTACAACTGGGTCATATTATACATATTTAGTCAGTATAATGCAAATATAATCCAACTCACTAAAAGCATGTCATAACTCACTAAATATAAGTTATAACTCACTAAAAGATGAATATATCATACCTTAGAATGTGAACAAAAAAGTATATGTGCTAACTAAAATTATGTACTATATTGTTTGTTCACTTATTTTTTTATTATGAATGATTAGTATTCCACTCTAAATCATATTGGTCATAAAATGCATTTTATAGCTCACCAAATATCTATCATAACTCACTAAATAAATAGTATAGCTCACTAAAACAAATAATATAGACAGTTAGCAAATAATATTATCAAGTTCTTGGGTTATGTTACACCTCAATCATTTTTTACTATGACATAAGGGTGTTTGTATTGTATTTTGTGAGTATAATAGAAATATAGTGAATTAATTAAATATAGTCCAACTCACTAAATATATGTCATAACTCACTAAATATATGCCATAGCTTACTAAATATATGTCATAACTCACTAAAAAAATATAGACAACTAGAATATAGTTTAGTGCATTTCAGATGCACAATAACATTTTTTTTAGCACAATAGCACATTTTAATAAGTTATATAGTATTTTTACTAAGTGAAACATAGAGTATATAAGATACATTGGTCTGATCTATCCGCTCACTAAAGGTATGTATTAGCTTACTAAAACTATGCCTTATCTCACTAAATATTGTAGTGAGCTATATATTTTTAATGAGCTGAAATTCGATTGTACAATTGCTTCTGTAGTATTGTAGTGAGCTATACATTTTTAATGAGCTGAAATTCGATTGTACGATTACTTCTATACCACCGATTGTATGATATAGCAACTCAGTTAATAAATATTATAGCTCGCTAAAAAAATATAGACAACTAGAATATAGTTTAGTGAGTTTCAGATTCACAATAACATTTTTTTAGTGCAATAGCACATCTAATAAGTTATATAGTATTTTTACTAAGTGAAATTTGGGTACTTAAGATATATTAGTTTCGGCATGTCTGCTCACTAAAACTGTGTCTCAACTCACTAAAATTTTTAGTGAGCTATATATTATTTTTAGTGAGCGAAACTAGATGTACAACATCATATTTTAGTGAGCTATAGGGTATTTTTAGTGAGCTAAAATCGGGCAGTTTTCATTATTTTTTGTATGTGGTGTGTCAGATGGGCAATTTATGGGCCTGATTATACAATTTTATTTGTACAACTGGGTGGGTCATATACCAACTGTTTTTAATTTCCATCTTCTCAATAATTATTATTCACAATCCCACATACCAAACACGGGAGTTCTATTGATTTGCTCCATATTCTCATTCCCATTCATTAACCACAACTCACACACCTCCTAACTGGAAAAAGTCGGTTGAGCTTTTGCATTTATTACAATAAAACCAAGAAACTCAAAAACCATAGATCTCCAACAAAATAGTAAGGACTCACCAAATGCCGGCCATATAAATGGGTACTCGAGAGAGCTTTAAGTGCATTTTGGGCTTCTTGTTTGGTGACAAATTCCACGGAGGCAAACCCTCTGCGTATCCCGAACCCCATGGGAAGCCTCAAGCTTTTTACCTGCCATAATTTTTAAAAGGATGAGTGCATGAAATAAAGCCTCCTTTTAACACTTCCAATTGGCTTTGCATGTCCAGTAGGGTTTGAGAATCATATTTAAGCCTGTAAGTACATCACCACTCAACGAAGAGCCAAAAGCAGCGAGGAAACAAATACCGGCTAACTTTATAACGGCCAACCGGAACTATCCCCCTCCATTCCCCTTCCACACATAAATGCCAGTCAACCATGGAAAGACAGGTGTCTTTTTTTAAGAAAAGAATAAATATATATCATTAACATAAGGTTGGCTGCAAAGTTACTCTCTCTAGCTCGCTTTCTCTTTCCCTCTCTCTCTAGCTCGCTTGAAGGCCCTGCTTTAACAGAACGGTCGGAAAGGCGCAGAATGGGCACAGAGCTGTCCTCAGGCGAGTACCAGCGGCGAGTCAGTTAAGGTCGGAGACCTCTCCCTCAGGGGAGTACCGGCGGCGAGTACCAGCGGTGAGTCTCCCCTGCTCTATATCGACCAGGTACACAGGCTCAGTTGAGCGTCTTTGTTCCAAAGCCCAGGTCGGTGAGTCTGCAGCGTCCCATCTCCCTTAGCTTGGTCAAATTCGTTGTTCACTCTCCTTGATTTCTTAGTATTTGAGCTTCCCTGTGTGATTTTGCCGGTTTTGTGCCCTGTGGAGTTTTGTCCTGTTTTGCCCGGTTGTGATTTCCTGTGTGATCTCCTCAGCCTCTGTGGCTCGGTGCTCGGTTGTGGCTTCCCTCTCCTCCGTTGCTTTGTTGCTCTGTTTTGCTAGCATCGAACTCTGTTTTTTGTGTCGCTTGCTAGTGTGGAAGCTGTGTGTTAATTTGTTGCTTTGTTGCTTTGTGGCCAGTAATTGAGCTTTGTTGCTTTGTTGCCAGCGTCTCTATGTGTTGCTGGAAGCGTGGGTGCTTGGGGGTTGTTAGAGGCTGGGTGGGTGCCTGGGTGTTCTTCCTCAGGGGGTTTTGCTGGGAGTCAGTGGGGAGGGCATTGTTCAGGGGGGAGTTGTCAGAAGCTGTTTGGCTGGCTGGCTGATCTGTGTAGACTGTGCGTGCTTTTCTCAGTGGCTGCTCTGGGCATTTCTCAGAGGGGAGTGCCCAGTAGAGGGGGTCAGTGTTGCTGGGAGGGGCCGGTGCGATTTCTTTGGTGCCCAGTGGTCAGTACTGCTAGAAGCTGTGTTCTTTCCCGGGCTTGTGGTGACTAGTAGAGGGATCGATTTCCCTTTATTTGGCTTACCTCTATTGGGGCTTTGTTTCTTGTGGTGTTAATATTGTGGTTTGCCTCCTTTGGCTTTTGAAGTAGTTTGTAGTTGGCAGTTGCTTGTAATTTGTAGTTGTTTATAGTTGTTTGAAGTTTGGTTGTTGAAGTTGGTAGTTGTTTATAGTTGTTTATAGTTGTAGTTTATAGTTGTTTGTAGCTTGTAACTGGTTTTCTTGGGTGTCTCTATTAGTTTATAGTTTTTTTAGGGTGTCCGCTGGCCTCGTAGGCGTCTGCGTCTGTGGCGAGCCATGTAGCGGTTTCAGCCTGTCTTCCGAGGGGTTTTGGGGTTAGGAGGGGTTCAGGGCTGCGGAAAGTACGCCTAGCGTCCTAGCATATTGGGTCCCTCACTGGTAAGTCGATAGAATTAGTTAAGTCTTTGCGTAGGCGTAAGATTAATATAGCATGTGTCCAGGAGACGAAGTGGGTTAGGGCTAAAGCTAGAGAGATTGATGGGTACAAACTTTAGTACTCGTGGTCAACCAAGGCGAAAAATGGAGTTGGCATCCTGGTTGAGGAGGATTTGGCGGACCAGGTGGTCGATGTGCGGCGTAAGAGCGACCGGATTATGGCCATTAAGGTTTTGGTGGGTTCAGTTTTCGTAAATGTGGTAAGTGTGTATGCGCCCCAAGTAGGCCTGCCGGAGAATACTAAGAAGCTCTTCTGGGAGAATTTGGATGCGGTCACCCAAGAGGTTCCTCCGGGCAAGAAACTGTTCATAGGAGGCGACTTTAACGGCCATATTGGCGCGGAAACAGCTGGATATGATGGGGTCCTCGGTGCCTTCGGTTTCGGAGAGAGAAACGCGGGAGGAGTCTCTGTGCTGGACTTTGCGGTGGCCTTTGATTTGTTGGTGGCCAACTCCTTTTTCAAGAAGAAGGAAGACCACCTAGTGACCTTCAAGAGCGGCTCTTGCAAGACCCAGATCGATTATTTCCAAACAAGGAAGGACAGCTAGAGATCGTGTAAGGACTGCAAGGTGATTCCCAACGAGTTTCTGGGAACTCAACATAGGTTGCTGGTTTTGGAGGCAGAGTTCAAGTGTCCTAAGAGGACGAAGAGGAGAGCCGGGGAACACAGAATTAAGTGGTGGACCCTCACGAAGGAGAAAGCGGGGTTAATAGCAGAGAGAATCGCCGAGGAGAGAGCTTGGAGGAGGGCAGAAGACGTTGATTCGATGTGGGAGGCTGTGGCAGATTGTATCCGAAGGTTGGCCAAGGAAACCCTAGGTCTTTCCAGGGGAGGCGGCAACAAGATGGAGGGTGCCTGGTGGTGGAACGAAGAGGTAAAGGAGAAAGTCAATGCAAAAAGAGACGCTTACGTGGAGTTTATGAGCAGCGGTTCGGAGGAAGAGAGGGAGCAAAAGAGGAGTGGATACAAGGCGGCCAAGAAGGTAGCTAGGAAAGCGGTGGCAATAGCAAAGAGTCAGGCGTTTGATAGACTGTACTATAGATTGGGGACAAAGAAAGGGGAGAAGGAGGTTTTTAAACTGGCAAGGGTGAGGGAAAGGAAGACTATGGATTTAGGAGTGGTAAGGTGCATCAAGGACGAAGAGGGTAAGGTGTTGACTGAGGATGCCGAAATTAAGGAGACATGGCAAAGGTTCTTTGCTAAACTCCTTAATGGGGAAGGGGTGGGAGATGACTGTAGTAGGGGCAGAGAGTGTAGTGATAGGCGTTTCGACCAGCGAGCGTGCGACCTTATAACAAAGGATGAGATTAGGGAGGCCTCAAAGAAGATGGCGAATGGGAAGGCAATGGGCCCGGACCAGATACCTGTGGAAGTTTGGAAGTATATGGGGGAGGTCGGTCTAGAGTGGCTAACAGAGCTTTTCAATGTTATTTTCAGGACCGTTAAGATACCCAGAGAGTGGAGGTCAGGACAATCATCCCACTGTACAAAAACAAAGGGGATATTGAAGATTGTAATAACTTTAGGGGTATCAAGCTACTTAGCCACACTATAAAGTTATGGGAGAGGGTGATTGAGAGAAGGTTACGAGAGAATGTAGAGATTTCAGAGAACTAATTTGGTTTCATGCCAAGCAGGTCGACCATAGAGACAATTTACCTCCTCAGAAGGCTCATGGGCTTGTACAGGGACAGAAAGGTGGATCTCCATATGGTGTTCATTGACTTGGAGAAAGCGTATAACAGAGTCCCGAGGGATGTATTGTGGAGATGTTTGGAAGAGAAAAGGGTGTCGCCCGCGTACATACGTGTTATCAAGGATATGTACGAGGGAGGGCAGACGAGTGTCGGGACGCCGGGAGGGGTTCCAATGACTTCGCTGTTAGTATGGGCCTGCATCAGGGCTCTGCCTTAAGCCCGTTTCTTTTCACCTTAATTTTGGATGAGGTTACTAGAGGGATCCAAGACGAGGTACCTTGGTGTATGCTATTTGCAGATGACATCGTTCTTATCGATGTGACTAGGCAAGGGGTGAATGGCAGGTTGGAGAGGTGGAGGCATACGCTGGAAGCTAGAGGTTTTCGATTAAGTAGATTGAAAACGGAATACCTCTATTGTTGTTTCAGTAGAAGGATAGAAGAGGGGGCAAAAATCACACTTGATGGGAGGGCGATACTAAAGGTAGATAAGTTTAAGTATCTGGGCTCGATCATCCAGCAGAATGGGGACACTGATGAGGATATTAGCCAGCGGATAAGAGTGGGCTGGCAAAAATGGAAGTCAGCCTCAGAGCTGCTGTGTGACAAGATGGTGCCCCTAGGATTGAAAGGCAAAGTCTATCAGATGGTAGTTAGACTGACTGTTCTCTATGGATCGGAGTATTAGCCTCTAAAAAAGATGCAGGCCCAAAGGTTGATGGTAGCGGAGATGAGAATGATCAGGTAGATGTGTGGTTTTACGAGATTGGACAGAATTAGGAATGGAGTAATCAGGGACTTAGCTAAAGTGGCTCCCATAGAGGAGAAGATGAGGGAATCAAGGCTCAGATGGTTCGGCCACGTGAAGAGGAGAAGTGTGGCCGCCCCAATGCGGAGGTGGGAGATGATCGACGCCCCCGGTGGTAAGAGAGGGAGGGGTAGACCGAAGAAGAGCCTAGACGAAGTGGTTAGAGAGGACCTAAAAGCTATCGGTCTGACGGAGGAACATGGCTCAGGATACGAGGCTGTGGCGGTATAAGATTAGGGTCTCAGATCGTAGGGGATCGGCCTCGTAGGTGGAAGTAGCTTCAGTGGCTGGGTGCGGGTATGGTTTTGGCGTGCTTTTTTGCAGGATGTGCTTTTCTGGGAAGTGACGGCATCGACGTCTCTTGGATTGTTGAGGTATGTCTCCGCCCCCTGTTTATTTGCTCTTTGTTCATGCAGCTTCAGCTTCTTAGGAACCTTTTCGCCTCGGTAAATAGTTTGCAATCGTTTCTCTATAAAACTTTTTCACAAAACTGTTTTTGTGGGTCTTTTGGAATCAGCCTTTCTATGGATAGGAATACCGGTAGAGGTAAGGTTGCCTACAGTTAGATCTTTCCAGACCCCGCGAAAGCGGGACCCACACTGGGAGTTGTTGTTGTTGTTGCTGTAAGGTTGGATGCAAAGTTAGCATCTTACAAAAGACTATACACATTCCATATGCACACTATCCACAAAGAGATCAAGAGAAGAGCAACAAAAGATCCCTTTGTCCCAAAAGTAGAGAAATTTGATGAAATAATCTTTAAAACATTGAAGCGGCATTTCCACACCCTCAAAACTCTCCTATTTCTTTCACGCCAAATGCTCGAAAAAATTGCATGAGGAAATAAACTGGCATTCTTCTTCTTCGCTTTCCTTCCAAAAAAGCCCTCTCATGCATAGGATCCGAAATAGAATAGGACATAACCCAAGAAACTCCCAAGCAACTAAAAGGCTAGATCCCAGAGAGCTCTTACAAAAAGGCAATGAACCAATGAGTGGTTCACCGATTCTGCTGCATCTTTGCACAACGGGCACTGGGATCTTACCCCTCTTTTGCAAATTATCGTATGTCAAAATACTGTCATTGGTAGCCTTCTAAACAAAAAAAGACACTCTAAATGGAGTCAGAGATTTCCAAATAATCTTCCATGAAAAATACATTACCAATATTCGATGCAAAGGTAAAGAAGGCACAAAGGCAAGCTTTATATAATAAAGAAAGATGTCTTTCATATAAGCAATTTGTTTTTCTTGTTTCAAGGGCGTAGCCAGCCACCTGGACAGTCGGTGAGGCCCCCCCTCCAAGGGTAATAAGGAAAGTCTTGCGATTGGATTTTTTTTCCTTTTGGTTGTTGGGGGGGGGGGACGGGGGAGGGTGGTTGTTTCAAACCCTGAATTCCTTGTTGAAGGAGGGAGTGCATACCCCTTGCCCAAGTGGTTTTTCTAATGTTAGCACTTAGCATCTTCCTGTCATCTTCCCATTTCAATGCAATCAGGACCCCCCTCCACCCTTTTCTAAGGAAACAAGGCATAATTGGTGGGGCACATTTCATCATTCAGTTATATACTGCTATTCATAGTAGAAGCAACTAGCAATATTTTCGACAAAATGAAAGTCATAAGTACATGATAGTTACCTGACCAAAAGGACTGAATAGCTGTTTAAGATCCTTCTCAGTTGCCTCAAACGGTAGATTTCTTACTATTAACTTTGTTGAACTTCGGTCATTCTCAGCTTTGCTAAGAACTTTCTCATCTTTCTTGGCATGGCAAAGTTGTAAAATTATGGCATGGCCATCCAGAAAAGTTCCCTAAAACAAATAACAGAAGCCGATAAAGCCAAACAGATCATGGAGCCGCCAGCTGATGAGATGAATACGGCACCATAAAGCAAATTATTAACTGTAAATCCCTACAAACATTGGTTGCGGTATCAACAGAATCAAACTCCAAAAATCCAAAACCCATTGAAACATTTTTCCCATTCTTCAAGTGCTTCTTTATCTGAACATACAACCAGTAATCTTTAGTAAATAGAACTTACAAGCCACAACCAAAACCATACCACACCAATGAGAGTCAGATACCCACTCTGACGCTTAAGATTTTTCCTTCATGTTTTCACTAATATGCTTCCTCAAACTTTCATCAGTTGTCTTGAAATTGAGATTCTTGATGAAAAGGGATCGTGACTGAAATGTAATGAAAAAGGCGTGAAATGCAACTCAATAAAGAAAAACACAATATAAAAAACAAAAGCACTGATCACGGAACTTAAAACCCACACAGTTGCCAACAAGGCCATATCCTATTTCAACATATTACCACCAGAATGCTTAAGTTGAAGATTAAGTAACATAACACACACACACACACACACATATCAAACATCGAACTAATATCAGCACACCTAATGAAAATAGAGCGTTCATCATAGAAGTTTGTTTCAAATGCAACTTCATGTTTCTAGGGTTTCATTGCATTCAAGCCAGTTGGCAAAACAAAACAACTCCCTTAGAAGATGGACGATACAATGCATAAAACTAATGTCAGCGAAGCTAATGAAGGCAGTTTTGTTTGTAAAGGTCGTTACACACACAAATTCAAGGCGAGGATATTAGTCATTGGATTCAAGCAGAGTAGCAAAATAAAAGAATTGCCTTAGGGTTTCTGCAACAAAAAGACTACACTTCAACTTACTAGAAAGTTGTATAGGACAGGTCATCGAACTGCCACATCATACAGCTACAAGTGTTGCCTTAAGCGCGCAAAAGTTCACAAGACAGATGTAGAGATAAAAATGCTAAAGTGAAGCATGGCACGAGAAAATAGCAATTGGGTTTGAGAACAAGATCAGAAACGAACACTATGATCAGATGCAGGAAGTAAGGCCTAGACGGGTTGGGCATATAAAGAAAAGAGATCATGTCCCACTCAGGAGGTTAGAAAGGAATACCATTGGGGCAAAGAGAAGACCATACAGCACAGGCGGAACAGGAGGTTAAAACGTATTTTATAAATAAGTTTCAACTGGTGCTAAAAAAAGGGAAAGAACCACTCCATAAAAGGACAAAAAGATCGGCACAGAATCATGGAACAGGAGAACAAAAAATCCAAAATGCACAACAAAGGATATGGTGCATCCAACCTCAACTCTATCAGGATCAATTTCAGATTGGAGATGTCCCTGAGCTTGCTGCTCCAGTTGAACCTTCTTAGCTTCGTGTTCCCCAACAACCATATCACTCTTAAAGTCATCATTAGATGCCAGGTCTTGACTGAGAATATTGCTGGGAGCCCATTCCAAATACAATGGAGCATCTCTGGAGGCAGGCCAAGAAAAAGGCAAAAAAAAGAGAAAAGAATGTAAGCAACAGCATTATTGTAAAAAGCTGACAAAACAATGACACAGTAAGGCTAGTAGATGATCGCTGGAATGGCCCATAATGGGCCAACTTTACTAATTCAACCTCTGGGCCAACTACGCTACTATGTCATCTGCCAGACTAGTGAGATGCATTCAAAGGCTTGATCTTGTTCCTTATAGATTCTGATGGAATGGTTTCTGTCAGAGGTCCAATCACATGATTACATCTACATTAGACTTGTCATTATCTATACAGACCAATAGGCAAAGAGATCAAAAAATTGATTTAGTGGGACAAAAGATTCATTGATTTCAGGTTCAGGCAGTTGGGCTACTATGAGAGTGCCGTCTACATTATGGGCACTAGACATTCAAACATATTGATTTATTTGGGTTCTGGAAACAAAGGCTTTTATGGAAATTGATTAATGGTACATAATGAGAATGGAAGATTTAATTTTACTAAATTTTCCTTCTTTCAGGAGGAAGACTAATCCTGCTAGTGTAGATTCCCTTCGCTTATTGTCCAACTTGAAAAGTCGGTTTCTCAAAGAGCTTAGATATAATCCTTTCCTCTATTTGGAAATGGCTGAAACAAGGATGAAAGAAAACTCAAAGTGCAACTTACTTGCAACGCTTTTAAGCCAGGCCTCTAAAAGCTGCTCGAGCTTCAGCTGGTTCCAGAAAGACCACCTAGGAAAGCACCGTAAGGCACCAGCCAATAAGTATTGGTGCTAAAATTAGCAAGTTTAACAATCAAGCTATAGTATAGTGCTGAAGAGAAATTTACGACAAATTCGACAAGATTGAAACTGGTGCATTATATTTTGCCTTTCCCTGTGTACAAACATAGCGCAAAATTTTAGAACAATCATATACACAAAGCCATCCAACCCGCACTGCTAATACATCATCCAGTTGCTGAACATACGGAAAACCATAAATCTCACACGAGCACCAAAAGCTTTCGATGAGGAAACAGTATCAGACTCCCAGTTGCATTCTCATAGAGAATTGCGCAATTTTTTTCTGAAAGTGCACATGCAGACCAACTGAAGGACTTAAAATACAGCTATGTTGCTTTGACTGCGGTACGCCATGTCGGAGATAAGGTACATATCCGTGTGTCCGACTCGGTGGAAGCAATAATACAGGATACGGGGATCCATGTCAAAAGATTGGGCACGGATACGGGCACACCGGTATAGACCTGGCAAATGGGTCATTTGGTTCGGGTATAGGTTAGGTTAAGTTGGGTCGGATGAAGTAATATTTTGGGTCAGGTGAACTTTGGTTCGGATCGATTTCGGGCCAACCGATTTTTGGTCAATACGCTTGTCATACAAAAATAAGCAATTTTGTAAAAAATTTCGGGTCAAGTATAATTTGGTTCGGGTCAATTCAGATTTTGAGTCCACTTTGTATTTCGGATGTCGGGGTTGTGTATGGGTCTGAGTCATTTAGTTCGGGTTGGGCTCGGATAAGTCTTGCCAGGTCTACGCGGGTACTCCATGAACACGGGTACACGGTACGTGGATAGGGCAACTTCTTTTCAAAATTAAGCTTTTTTGTTAAATTAACCTAAGTATTTTGATCAAATTAATTTCAATTTAATATTTCCCCAAACATCCTAGAATTATTCAGTAAATGGGATAAGGGTAAGTGTTCAATTTACCGCTAAAATTAGAAAATTAAGTTTAATAGGAGAACAAAATTAAGCAACTACAACTTTGAAATAGGGAAGTCATATCAATCAATGAAATGCTTAAATTATGGATGACCAAAGTCAGATAATAAAATACCAAAACTAGGATCCTTATGCTAGATTGCTAGGAGTCCTCTTGTCAGTTGGGACTTGGTACCAAATGTCTTCGCCAAGAAAATATAGAGGATTGTGTTTCAAAGACTTTGGGCATGTTCTATTTCGCGTTTTAGATAGATAGATAGATGTAAGGAGATGTAAGGAGCTGTAAGCAGATGTAAGGAGCTATACGGAGATATAAAGAGCTGTAAGAAGATGTAAGAAGCTGTAAGGAGCTGTAAGGATGGATGTAAGGAGTTGTTGAATTGTTGAAGAGTTGTATAGTATAATTTGTTTTACAATGAACATTTTAGATGAAAAATAATAATATTAAAATAATATACTTATTAAAAATAAATAATTAATTAAGTTAATTACACAACAATAAAATATATTAATCCCCATAAATTTGGTGAATAAAATTTCTTCCAAGATTTTTTATATGAACATTAGTTTGATCGAATAAGCAAAGTATAACCAAAAAAAAAACTGTTTTGACAAAATTGAATACAACTCTTCAAATAAATTTTTATTTTAAGTAAATAATTTTAAATATAAATAAATGTATAGTCATCTATAATAATATATATTTCATGTCGAAACTCAACTATAATTTACATCGTTATATTATGTTTTTATGTTTATGTAAATGTTGTGTTCATAAGATATTTATAAATTTTGTATATTAGTAGCATCATTAAAAAAAATACATATTTCTGTAACTAAAATAAATGAATGTTATAGAAAATCTATGAGATGTAAGGAGATGTAAGGAGGCGTAAGAAGATGTAATGATTATGTTAAGGATATAAGGAGCTGTAAAAAGATGTAAGAAGTTGTAAAGAGATATAAACTCTTAACTAAATCCCAAAAAATGCGAAATAGAACAGGGCCTTCAAAAAGTGGAATTATGGTTTGATGGCCTAGTACATTAGGCCATTGAAAATGAGAAGGATTCATTATGAGTAAAGTGGATTCGTTCTCGTTACTTCAAGCTCAAGCCTGGTGGGATTTCATACATAAAGCTGATAAACCATGTCGAGGATGATAGCCCAGTCGATTCAAGCATGGTTGCCTTAGCCGATTATTGCTGCCAGTCGAGGATGCTAGCAACTTCTCCAAGCTACTACCTGAGACTCTATTTCTTTATCCACATTCTTATTGGGCATCTCAGTGTACCATTGGTTTTGCTTTTCCAGCTGTTCTCATCTCTGAACTTTTTTTATATGCGGTTATGGTGCTCAAAGTGATGGCTTGGTGCCTGGAAGCATGTCTGAATGATGCAGGTCATCGTCATTCTTTGTTTCTAGCGTTCTTACCATGGATTACAACTTCAGGGATTAAAAGTCACAATGAAGGACTTTTATTTTTACCTTTGTATAGCATTTCTTTCTTTCTCCCATTCTCATGTACATTCTGTTATGGCTTGTCTGTTGTATATATTACGATTACTATCACTTTGTATCAGCCAGCTATGTTTTCTAATTTGTGTCTTCTGGTGAGTGGACTAGTGCAGAAATGCTCTTTCGCAAGGCCATTATTTCGACCGATCCTGAGGATCACTAGCACTTGTTTCCCTCCTATTTTGTTAAGAAAATTACTTCTGCATATGACGGTTGCACTACCCACGGTCCAAAAGGGGTTTCACCCTATGGAGCTCATTCTTGTCCGGCTAGGCCTTATTTGGTTTTAATGAAAGTTATTATCTGGAATGTGCCGGGGGCAAAAAAAGCCCAACTACAGCTCGAGGTTGGCTTTATTAATCGGACGATTAATCCCAATATTTTATTCCTAACGGAAACTGTGGTTAATGAACATAATACGCAACGTATTATTAGTACTCCTGGATTTCGTCACTTTGACTTCATATTACCACAAAATCATGTGGGTGGAATCTGGGTACTCTGGAAAGATGACAATGTATTGCTTGATGTCCTCGTTAAAGAACCCCAAGCAATCCACTGTTTGGTGGTCGAAAAGAGTACTGATAAACAGTGTATAGTCACAGCAGTCTATGCCCCGGCCCAAATTCACGAAAAACATGAATTTTGGACACATCTCAATCACCTTAATACTTGTTTTTCTTTCCCATGGTGCATTATGGGTGATTTTAATGAAATGTTACATTCGGCTGACAAAATTGGAGGTATTCCGCTATGCGCTTCCAAGTTGAAACGTCTTCCCGACTTTCTCTCATTTTGTAACAGGCACGATGCTAATGTTCAAGGGCGAATTTTCTCGTGGAAGAAATTCCTGCATGGGAAACTCATTTATGAAAAATTAGATAGAGTTATCCTACGTGAGGATTGTCTTCAGCTCTTCCCAGATTATTGTGTAACTAATAGACTGGTTACGTGCTCTGATCACTCCTATGTATATCTCAATATGGAACCTGCACACCCTCCCCGAAGGGGCGCTCATTTTCGCTACCAACATTCATGGGCCAAGTACCATGATACTTATTGTATAGTTAAACGCAACTGGCAATTTTCTTTACCAGGAACACCGATGTACTGCATTACTCAGAAGTTGAACAAGATCAAGCTAGATCTGAAAATTTGGAGTAAAAGCACATTTTGCAATTTTCGTCATAAATTAGAAAGAAATACTGCAAAACTGCTCCACGTTGAACAAAAACTTGTAACCCAACCGCACAGTCTGCGTCTCAATAATTGGCACTACAAACTACTCCGGCAACGTGAAAAGATGCATTTATTCAACCAAAAGTACTGGGGTAGATTTGCCCGAAAAGAATGGCTCGTTAGTGGCGATAGAAATTCCCGATATTTTCATCAAGTTATGAAAACTAGAAAGTCTCATTCTACTATTATTAACATTAAAGACACATCTGGTGTCTGGATTGATGATGCTGTTGCTGTCCAACACTTCTTTGTTGATGACTTCAAGCTACGCTTTAAGTCATCAAGTTCACCTTATCTAATGATTAATTTACCCCTAAAAATCTCATCTGAGGACAATATGGCTCTTATTAAACCTGTCAAAGATGATGAGATCAAGGAGGCAGTGTTTCAGATGGATAAATTTAAAGCACCAGGCCCTGATGGGCTTGGTGCAGCTTTTTTCCAGGATCATTGGTCTGTTGTGCAAAAGGACGTATGCCATGCAATTTGGTCCTTTTTCAAGATGGCAAACTGCTAAAGCAAATTAACCACACTCTAATTGCTTTAATTCCAAAAGTTGACAACCCCTCAGTCATAGTGCAGTTCCGGTCCATTAGTCTGTGTAACGCGCTTTATAAGATCATTGCCAAAATTCTGGTAAATAGAATGCGGCCATTCCTTGAAAAATCATTGACCTGGTTCAAAGTGCTTTCATTCCGCATCGATCTATCCATGATAATATTCTCTTGGCATATGAGGTCATTACCAAATTTAATTCCATGAAAGGGAAGAAGTCTTGGGTAGCACTTAAACTTGACATGAAAAAAGCGTAAGATAGAATCGAATGGTCCTTCCTTTTTGAATGTCTTAGAAAGTTACGATTTCACCCTAATTGGATTTAGTGGATTCAACAGTGTGTTACCATGCCATCCTATTCGGTTATTGTGAATGATGGAGTGTTGGGTTTTTTTTGCGCCAAGAAGAGGTCTACGACAGGGTGATCCATTATCCCCGTATCGTTTTCTTATTTGTACGGAAGTGCTTACCCATGCACTGCGAGCCGAATTATCTCAGAAGAAAAGTGGCATTGGCTTTAAAATCTCACCCCGTGCGGATAAATTGCCATACCATTTGTTTGCTGATGATAGCCTCCTTTTCTACAGCACCAACCTTTAGTCATGCCAAAAACTCCTGGGTATCCTGAACAACTTCTGCCACCAATCTGGACAACTCATTAACTTCCAGAAATCGTCTCTTACCTTCTCAAAAAATGCAAATCCACATGATCGACATATCGTGCCCTCTGTTTTCAATATTAACCAGTAAGATAATTCAGGTAAGTACCTGGAATGTCCTGTGTTTACGGGACGATCAAATGTTCATACTTTTTCTGATTTGGTGAATAAAACCGCAGCTAAACTCCAAAACTGGAAGACTAAGAGTGTATCCAAAGTAGGGCGTATAGCGCTGATTCAATCTAATTTAGAAGCCATGCTGGCTCATACCATGCAATGCTTTCAATTACCGACTGCCGCTAGTAGGCGAATTGACAAAATTAGTGATTTCTTCTGGAAAACATCTGATAATCTGAAAGAGTACCAATGGTCTCATGGGATAAAATTTGCAGACCCAAAAGAGCAGGAGGCCTGGGCCTTCGAAAGACAGAGGCAGTCAATAGTGCTTTCTTAAGTAAACTGATTTGGAAACTTTTTAACCAACCATGCCTCTGGACAGAGCAAATGTTGGCCAAGTACCCTGTTAACGAATAATTTTTCATAGCAAAGCTTCAGCAGACGGATTCATGGGTGTGGAAGTGTATTCTAAGAAATCGCCATCAATTCTGAAAAGGAGTCAGGTGGAAAGTTGGGGATGGCACAAATATCAAATTCTGGTTAGACAGTTGGTGTGACAATCGGAGTCTAGTTGATCTAATGCTTATCCCCGACACGGCAAATATCGATCAGTCTCTCACTGTTGCGCAGTTTATTCTTCCATCAAAAGAGTGGGATACTGCTAAACTGTAAGGACTTGTTAATCATTCCTGTATTGAGGCTATCCTGGCGACCCCAATTCCATCTAACTCTATTCCTGATTCCATCTGCTAGGGCCTTACTGGGAGTGGAGAATTCACCACTAAATCGGCAACATGGGCTCGCACGAGCTTGATCTCCGTAAATCCCAATCCTGGAATTTTAGCTGAATTTGGAACCTAGATATCCTGCCTAAGTTAAAGGTCTTCCTCTGACAACTCTATCATGCATCCCTCCCTACTCGAGGGAATCTGTTATGTAGGGGGTTGAATCTGGACCCCTGCTATCCCCATTGTAATGGTGCTTTTGAAGATGTTGAGCATCTATTTCTCGAATGTCCCAATACGCAACTCATTTGGCAATTGGCAAGCGATCACAACTGGATTAACAGTATCCCTACAGCTAATACTCAACTGAATCTTGTCGAATGGCTATCCTCTCTTAAGCAATCCCAATCACACATCCAAATGGGTAGAGTTGTCGCTCTTCTTTGGAGTATCTGGAAGAATAGGAATAATCTAATTTTTCATAACGAACCGTCTAGTCCGGGACTAGTCCTCCTACGCGCGAAACAAGCTAGTGTTGAATGGTGTATAAGACATAAACTTTCACACTTCTTCCAACCATACCCACACCCTCCTTCAAGCTGTGGGCATAAGCAATCAAAGTGGATAACATGGCAGAAGCCACCAGGAGGATTTGTCAAAATCAACTTTGACGGATCCAAGAGCTCCCAAGTTGCGACAAGAGGATTTATCATTCGCGACTGGGCTGGGTGTTTCCTTCAGGCAGAATCCTTCAACCTAGGCGCGGCATCAGTTCTTGTGGCCGAGGCCACAACAATGCGCAATGAAGTCCAAGCAGCAGCAAATGCAGGCTTCGCTAATATTTATATTGAAGGTGACAATCGCATTCTCATCCAAGCAGTTAAAGGGCAAGTTCATGTACCTGGGGAGATTCAAGTGTTGGCTTGAGATATTCACTCCTTTTTACAAAGCTTCACCAATGTTGTTATTCATCATATTTCTCGACAGGGTAATAGTGCTGCCGATTGGTTAGCTAAATACGGGCTTTCTGTTCTTTCCACTACTAGGTGGATTTCGATCCCACATAGGGATCTTGGGCGTGTCCTCTTTGAGGATAATCTAGGACGAGCCCTTGAGAGAAGGACATCCTAGATTATTTGTCTTACCTTTCTTACACCCAAAAAAAAAAAAAAAAATGTTGCTCGGACATAGGTACGGCATGTTTGGACACAAGTATATACAAGTGTGTCCCACTCAGTGGAACCAACAATTGAGTATACTGGGATCCGTGTCGAAAGATTGGACATGGACACGGGGACACGGTTACTTCGTGGACACGGTACTAGGATATAGCAACCTCTTTTCAAAAATTAGCTGTCTTATTAAATTAATCTAAGTATTTTTATCAATTTAATTTCAACTTAATATTTCGGCAGACATCCGTGAATTATTCAGTAAACGGGATAGGGTAACAGGTGGATTACTATTAAAATGAGGAAATTACGTTTAATAAAAGAACAAAATTAAGTAATGAAGGCTTTGTAAATAGGGAAGTCGATCAATGAAACGCTTAAGGCCCTATTCGGCAAAATTAGCGGTTCAAGTAACGGATAGCGGTTCAGGTAGCGGATAGCTGTTCAGGCAGCAGATAACATTTCTAATTTATCTGTTAGCGGATAGCTGTTTAGATGAGTTGTTGAAATAAATGTGTTCGGTAAATTTAGCTATTGGGTTAGCTGATTAATGTAAATTGACATAAAAGGATATAGATAATTTCCAAATATAAAATTTTGTAAGGATATTTTTGGCAAAAAAATATGAAACGCTACTTTTAAATGTCAAACGTTAATACTATTAGCTTTTCAGAAACGCTGCTTAAAACGCTAAACGCTACTTGAAATGCTAGTCAAAACACTATGTTATCGATCACTAAAAATTACTTGATGAGTGTATTGACTTAGTCAAAATGCTAAACGTTACTCAAAACACTGTTGACGAACACGCCCTAAATCGTGGATTACCAGAGTTAATTAATTACCAAAACTAAGATATACATTGCTGTTCGGTCAATAAAAAGAATTTAAAAAAGCCCCCATATCCCTGTAAATTGGAAGCGCAGAAGCCAATTGTGAAAAAGCAAACACTAGCCTGTGGCACGCGCACAAGAGAGGGTGTGAGGAAGAGAGACAACAAAAATGGAAGACGAAGCTGAAGAGCAAGAAGCTGTCAAAGCTTCGGGAACTGGTGCAAGCTCCACACAAAGAAGGTTTTTTCCCGTCATGTTATTCATGTGCACCCCTTTTCTACCCTCCCCCCTCCCCCCCCCCAAAAAAAATCAATTTCCTTTGTGCACGATTACCTTGATGTGATAGCTTGCCATGTCTAAAGTGCCAATCAGCGTGTTCGAGCCAGATACAGTATCTTACCCATTTCACCTCATGTCGACAAGGAGATGACTGGTTCAAGAGCCAAGTCCAAGCATCATACACAAAAATTTGGCTAAAATGAATGACGTTATGAAGCACGGCCTTTGTTGGCAACTCCTGAAGCCACCAAGGATGGACAGTACACTGCCAAAGTGGTTCCATTGGCCCCTGCAGCAGCATGTTTAAGGTGCCTTGGGCTGACTTGGTCTGGAACCCACCAACAGTCCCTAAGCACTCTGTACTAAGGCCCTGTTCTTTTCAGTGGAAATGATGGGTGTGGGATGGGATGGATGAAAAGTGGGAAAGGGGGGGAAGGGTGGGAAGGGCGGGAAGTAATGATATTTTTGTTTAAGTGTGGGAAAAAAAGGGAAGGGGGGAAGGAGTGGGTGGGTGTGGGAAGGAGTAGTTGGGTCATTAAACCACGAAAAAGAATAGAGCCTAACATGGGCCATATGCACCAAATACTCTAGGTATACAATAACAACTACTCCCAGTTTGGATCCCGCTTTTGTCAGTCTTAAAAGATTCAAATGTTAAAGTAGCCTTACCTCTGTAAGCATTCGCTACCCATAAAGAGGGCCGATTCCAAAAGCCCCAAACAAAAGAATTTTTGAGGAAATTATTTTTGAAGTTTGAAATCTTTTAAAATACAAAGCATTTCAAAAGCCAGAAAACAGTAGCAATAGCTACCAAAGCAAAAGGAAAAAATTATATAAAAATTCACAGACAAAACAATCATATAAAAATTCAAGGGTGTGTATGAAACCTTGTTTAGCACGAAAAAGGACAAATAACTAAGTCAACAATATATACATAGCTAAATACTAATAAATTGAGTAAATGGAGTAACGCGAAGAGAATATAAAGTATGACTAGCACAAAGACCTAGTAGGTAGTAAAATGTTTATAAGACGTAGTGGAAACAAACTTTTCCAAACCTAAAAGCCAGCACACATCACAATTAAACCAATTCAAAACAAGTAAGCCCTCTACAAACTCTAACTCAAAAGACATGTGCGTCGCTAAGCTTAGCAACAAAAACAAACTACGAGTCACTACCTAAGGTCTATAACCTTAACTCTACACCTACAAAAACTCCTATCTTGGCCATGTCCTCTACAAGTCCTAGATGGGTCAATTCTATTTGATAACCTCATCACAAGTTTTCTTTAAGTCTGGCTCTGCCTCTCGTACACACTGAAATGTGAACCCTCTCACACCTCCTTACAAAGGCCATCTAAGCTCCTCTACATGGTGTTACCAAATCATATGTGTCTTGCCTTCGCATCTTGTCCTCAATTGATGCAACCACACCTTCTCTATAATCACTTCATTTCTTATCAATCCAATGTTATATGGCCACACGTCCAATGGACCATCCTCATCCTCGGTATCTGCGACCATCATCTTTTGGACTTGACTCTTTTTTTACCGCCCAAAACAAACTCTGAAAACCATAGAGTAAGACCGGCGTCCAACCATCATCCGATAAAATGTTTCCCTTCAGTTTGACTGGCATCTTCTTGTCACACAAAACTCTAGAAGACAGTCTCCTAAAAACTGTGACCCAACTCTTATACAATGAACAATGTCCTCGTTGGTATCCCCTTTTCTTCTTTAACCTGTACTATTTGTCTCTTGAGCCCAGTACCTAAATTTCTCAACCCTAAGGACTGCAATTCGCCAGTGCACCATGGTGACTTCCTTCCTGACGTTGCGTCTCTGTTATTTGAATGTTTGAACTCACATTCCAAATACTCATCTTCAATCTGCTTAGTCTAATGCATATGCTCTCTAGAGTTGCCATCACCTCTCCAAAATATTGTCAACTCCATCTCTATTTTGCCAATTAACTGCCTTATTTGTCATTACTATAGAGGGTTCAGTGTGTCACTGCAACACATCCTCTTTGAATGCTCCTTTGCACAGGAAAATTAAGGCCATAATCTTTTCAAGGCTGCAGATTCAAGTTCTATTACACAAGTTTTATACACCAACAAAGATGGCTGCTAAGCATCTAATGGGGATAGGAAAATTGAGAAGCATAGTAAAGCTATGATTACTGCAGGGCGGCATGAAAACTGGCCACAGAGGAATGATCTAGTACACCAAACAACAACACCAAACCAAGCAATAAGCATAGACCAGGCAATTAAGCTCTTTGGGGAGAGGCATCATATTCAGGTTTAATCAGTTAGCATGTTTTTTTTGTCGGGGTTGTGACAACATACGCTCTAGATTATCAGAGGCTTATAAGTCTTCTGATGTGGCATAGACCTATGTAAATATTCCTATTTTTATCAAAACTTCGATAGTGGTAATCAATATATTCTAATTGACTAATTTCTTACCCCTAAAAAAAGGATATATTAGATTCTCTATTCTTGCTGTTCAGCCAATATGAAGAGAGGGGGATATCACAGCCTTAGTTTAAAAATGCCGCCTGAGGCATGCTTCACCGGAAACTACCACATCAACATCTCAGAGGGGGTGAGATGTATAAAAATGACACCAAGGGAATGTCACCTATGTACAAAAGGTGGCGAATACAAAAAACATTATGCCCTTAAGCTCTCATCCATAATGCAATCTACAAAAGCCAAAAAGTTCAATTTTGTTACAATTGAGCTCGACACACTCCAACTATACAACAAACTCAAAAAATATAGCGCTTTGTTAGGAATAATATTAGAGCAACAATAATAGCGGAAGCGATAGGATGAGTTAGAGATTCAGAATTCAAGTGAATAACAGAAAACAGAAATAAGAAGACAAGAGATTTAACGTGGAAAACCCAATGCGGGAAAAACCACGGACGGCGACAGCACCAGAACAATTCACTATGAGCAGGAAGAATACAACACGATCACAATCACCACAGTGATTTGATCTAAGAGCAGAATTACAACCTCTCTATTGTAATCTCTCACAAAGTACTTCTACCTCTCAATGTATGTATGAGTACTGGAGTGATTTAGATCCTAGGCTTGACCCTCTTTATATAGGGTCTAAACAGTAGGGTTTTCCCCTTTAGAGAAACCCTAGCCGCCATGGAATCCCCCTTAACAGAAACCCAACCGCCTTCCGAAAGGGCGAAAAACACGGGGCACGACCGTGCCACGTGGCACGGCACCCCCCGTTTTTTCTGCCCTCTTCGACTTGGCGTCCTTCGTCTTGACACGCCGTGTCTGTGTTAGCACGGTAGCCGTACTAACGGATTTTGGGCCACGAAACCCAACAATCTCCACCTTGGACCAAAATCTCCAATCACTCTGACTCCGTCATCGCACCCCGAAGGGTGACGCCCCCCAAGGGGCAATGCCCCGATGGGCACTTAGTGGCTGTGAATGCCCTAAGTCCAAGCAATGCTCGAACTTAGCCAATGGTAGAGGCTTGGTTAACATGTCTGCAGGATTTTCTGACGTGTGAACCTCTTTCACTGTTACTTCACCACAGTCGGAGCTTGTGGGACTCCGAGCTCAATCACAAGGCCCTTAGCTAGGTAGCTTCCTTCACCCCTTCAGTAGCAGCAATGTACTCAGCTTCTGTAGTAGACAAGGCTGCAATAGACTGCAATGATGCTTTCCAGGAGATAGCACTTGCACACATGATGAAGATATACCCAGATATGGACCTCCTCCTATCCAAATCACCAGCATAATCAGCATCAACAAAGCCTACAACATCGGATGTAACAGCTTTGTTTTTATCAAACACCAACCTCTTCCCTATAGTACCCTTCACATATCGAAGGATCCATTTCACAGCTTCCCAGTGATCCTTCCGGATTGTGCATATATCTACTTACCACACTTACAGCATGTGATAAGTCTGGTCTAGTGCAAACCATAGCATACATTAAACTACCAACAGCACTAGAATAAGGTACATTGGACATTCTTCTGATGTCTTCCTCTGTTTGCGGGCAGCATCCCGCAGACAATCTGAAGTGTGCAGCAAGTGGAGTGGAAACTGCCTTGCAGTTGTCCATGTTAATTTACTTAGTACTTTCTCAAGGTACCTTTCTTGAGACAAGTACAGTTTACCTGCTTTCCGATCCCTGTGGATCTCCATGCCCAGTATTTTCTTTGCTGCACCCAAGTCTTTCATCTCAAACTCCTTACTGAGTTGAGATTTCAACATGCCAATTAAGGTCTTGTCCTTAGAAGCAATCAACATATCATCGACATACAGCAGTAGATAAATAATGTACATCAGAATACTGTCTAAAGTACACACAAATGTCATATCTACTGCGTGTATACCCTTTATCGGTCATAAACGTGTCAAAATGTTTATACCACTGCCTTGGAGCTTGCTTGAGTCCATACAGGACTTTTGCAATTTACACACCAATTGTTCCTTCCCAGGAATAGCAAACCCTTCAGGTTGTCTCATGTAAATTTCTTCTTCCAACTCTCCATGTAGGAATGCTGTTTTCACATCAAGCTGCTCCAACTCCAAGTCAAACAACGTGATAAATGCAAGAAGCACTCGAATAGAGGTATGTCTAAAACAGGGGAGAAAACCTCATTGTAGTCAATACCTTCCCTTTGGTTGCAACCACGAACAACCAACCGTGCCTTCCATCTTGCATCTTCAACTCCAGGAATTCTTCTTTCTTCTTGTATATCCACTTGGCAGTTAAGGCTCTTCGGCCTTTAGGCAGTTCACAGAGTTCCCAGGTTCGGTTCTTTTGCAGACTCTCCATCTCTTCTTGCATAGCTAGGATCCAGTTAGGTGAACTTGGGCAAGTGATTGCTTCAGTATAATTTGAAGGTTCAGCACCTTCAGGCACTTCCTCTGCAACCGAAAGTGCGTATGCTATCAGCCCCTCATCATCGTTGTAACAGACAGGTCTCCTGATCTCCCTTCGAGGACGATCACGAGCTATAGTACGGGCAACCTCCTCCTGAGGTTGATTGGGACTGATGGTTCCAGGTTCAGTAACCTGGTCTTCCCTGTTGGGATGATTAGCAGCTCCACCTTGAGCTGTAACGGTCTCCATTTCTACCTCCACACGGCATCTTCCTGATTACCTATCGGTAGAAGGAACAACAGAATTCTTCCCAAGGATAACATAGCAGTTCTCATTGAAAGTACATCCTTGCTCTGATACCACTTGTGGGGGAGATCCAAGAAAATGAGCCCACTTCAACCAAGGCCCATGGCAACAAGCACAAGTGAGGTCCATCCTAAAACCAAATTGGCATAGGAGGAGTAGCCCACTTGACTTATATACCATGACCCTCATTTCAAACTCCCGATGTGGACTTCTTTACTCATGTGTGATATTCCCAACAATCTCCCCCTCACACATGAGTTCTCTTTTCACACCACATCAACGCACAAGCTCCCCCTTGAGCGGAAGCTTTTACCAAGGTCAAACAACCATCAAGAGCTTATCCACGCCATCGAGCCGCGCTGCAGCACGCGTATTACCGCTCGATCAACACCTGTGTTGTCACTTCACCAAGCTCGTCCATGGGGGTCCACCATGCCACACCTTGTCGCCTAGCCGAACGCACCATCGCTCTGATACCACTTGTTAGGAATAATTAGAAGCAACAATAATAGCGGAAGCGATAGGATGAGTTAGAGATTCAGAATTCAAGTGAATAACATGAAAAAAAGAAAACAGAAATAAGACAAGAGATTTAACTGGAATACCAATGCCGGGGAAAAACCACAGAGACGGCGACAGCACCAGAACAATTCACTATGAGCAGGAAGAATACAACACGATCACAATCACCCCAGTGATTTGATTTAAGAGTAGATTACAACCTCTCTATTGTAATCTCTCACAAAGTACTTCTACCTCTCAATGTATGTATGAGTACTGGAGTGATTTAGATCATAGGCTTGACCCTCTTTATATAGGGTCTAAACAGTAGGGTTTTCCCCTTTAGAGTAGAACCTAGCCGCCAGGAGGAATCCCCCTCGGACAGAAACCCTAGCCCTACCGAAAGAGGCGGCAAAAAGACACGGGGCACGACCGTGCCACGTGGCACGGTTCACCCAGGCCACATGGCACGGCACACCCGTGTCGTTTTTTATGCCCTCTTCGTCTTGATACGTCCGTGTCTGTGTAGCACGGTTCCCACCGTGAGGTACTCGGATTTTGGGCTCACGAAACCCAACACGCTTAATTCTTAAATGATAAGGCTTTGTCCTAAAAAATACGTCGATCTCTCTTCTTCCAAGTAGCCTACCAAATAGCCAAAGGAACCATATTCCAAACTCCAAGGATCCAATGCTTCCCATCCCTTCTCCTCCAAGCCACTACCACATCTCTCACATTAGAAGGTTGAAAACCAACTAACTCCCATTAGAGAGAGATAAATCCCAAGTGAGAAACCCACCGATAATGTACAAGGAGATGATCAACAATTTCTTCCTCCTCCAACCAAATAGAGCATCTACTTGGACCGCTAAAATTTCTTCTTTTAAGCATGCCTTCCATAGGAATCTTGCCTATGGTGGCTGCCCAAGCAAAAAAGCACACTTTTGTAGGAGCTTTAGACTTCTGAAAGGACTTGGCAAGCAATCTCGACATCTAAGGTTCAAATTGTGTGGAACAAAAACTCTTGACGCTAATGACCCCTTAGAGCTTAGCGGCCACACAATCTCACCATTGCCTTGGGGGCAAAATCCTCTTTGCCACCAAGAAATTGCAAAGATACTATCCTCTCTCCAATGATTAAGACTCATCACAAAAGTCAAATTTCAATGTTATGTCACCATTCCAAGAAATTACTCCTTGTACCGTGGCCATACTTTAAAGTAGTCATTCTAAAAAGATCGAGAAATTGAGACTCTCAAGTTACATTTGCTTGTATGGTACGTGTGCGCATTGAGAACTACGATGAAAAAGATAATATTTTAAGGTTATTTGCGGTGTTAGTGGTTATATTGACGTCTAAGAATTTTTTAATGCATTTTCTTAACTTATTTCTGCAAAATTTGCTTTGCAAAATGGGAATGACTTTTAAAAATTTTGCATATAGTGCGCCTCGCCATTCCTGATGCGTGCACGTTCGCCTCGTGCATTACACCTCGCTGCTTTGGGACCTTATGCGCCTCGGTGTGTGCCGAGCTCGTTTTAAAAACTAGATCGCAGCTAATTAGAGCCAAAGGCGCCCAACTATGAAAAGGCATACCCTAGACTAGGGGCAAGAGAGAAACAAAGAAGAGAGATGCCAAGCAGAAGAGCAAGAAGTGCACTCGAAGCTTAGAAGTGTGAAGCAAGCTTTAAAGAAGTTTTCTTTGTCATGTGTGCGCTCTTTTCCCCTCCTCTCTCTCCCTCCCTCCCTCGCCCCTCCCCCCATCAATATCTTTGTACCCAATACTTGATGTTGATAGCTTTGCCACATCCAAGGGTCGATGAGCATGTCCAACCCAAATATCTGTCCATTACTCGTTTCATGTCATGTTTTGTCAATAGAGGTATAGCTACTGAAGAGCCAAGTCTGAGCATCATAGAAATGCAGAGAGGAAATCTAAAGGCGGATGTTGATGGTAATGCAAAGTGATGTTTCTTATGCATGACTCGTAGTCAAATGTATCTGTGTAAGCAAATAAATTTTGGACAACCTGATGGCGTATTTTGGGACTGTTCACACCAGCTACAAATCATGTTTCTAGAAGAATAAACCACTCCCCCCCCCCAGTGCACCGAGGGATCTTCCCCAGGAAGAAAACCTGGACAAGGCATGGACCTCCTCAAAGACACTACATCCATTGGTTTGGCCATATTTGGTCTTGTATCACAATTGGATTATGAAAATGCCACTACTACGGACTGCCTGGACAGGTGAACCAAATTGGAAATTGCACCCCTGGACAGGATGTTGTCGAAGCATGATTAGCTACATCTTCTCCAATATTAACTTCAAAAATACAATAGACACTATGAGCATCACAATGGAGCTATCTCTCCCATGTAACCTCATTTAACTACCAAGAAAGAAGCTATTCTCAACCCATAGTTCCATCTTGGGCTAAGACTAGTAAGGATGTATAAGAAAAAAGGTATTGGTAAAAGCTTAAAGGATATCGTAGCTAAATACTGAAAAATACAAATCATCCCGCAGCCAAACACTGAAAATACAAATCATCAAGCTGAATATGCAATCCAAAAAGTTTTTTAAACTGAAATTTTCAACATAATAAGATTACTTGTACAAATCTAGTGAAATTTTCTAATCAAATCCAAATAACATAAATACCATTACCCTAGTTTAATCGTGAAAATTATAAAGATTGAATTTTTATTGGTTCAATTGAATGAATTGGGTTACAATCTCTGTGAATTTTGTTTTAAACAATGATCATTTGATTCATATCTCCTTTTCAGGATGGATTTTCCAACCTTAGAATAAAAACGGGTAGGGGCCTATTTATAGGGAAAAAACTCCCTCCCCCATTTAAAGTCAAGATGTGGCCTTGACTTGGGTTTTAGGCTTGGGGCATTTCAATCAGGCTCACCCCGGATTGCTTTACTTTCGTTGTTTTTGCTTATGATTTGACTTTGACTTTGACTTTGACTTGGGAGTCTCTCGGACTTGGGCCGAGCATTGACTTGGGAATCGCTTGCGAGTTTTGACCGGATGTTAACTGAGAGTCGTTTAAAACGTTTGACTTATAAAGTCGATGTAGGTCTTGACTTTTGATTTTGATTTTGACTTTGACCTAGTTTTGATCGCGCCGTTGACTTGGACGCTTTTCAGGCTTTTAGGTCGTAACTTGACTTGATAGTCATCTTTCCGCCTTAATTTGGACTTTTACTTGAAACAAAAAAAAAAAAAACAATTTTAACTGAGCCTGGACTTGAAAGTCGTTTGGACTTCATCTTAGACTTGACCGTGAGTTTTTGAACTTTGACTTGTGAGTCTTGGACTTGATTAAATTAATTAAAAGGGTTGGCCAGATAACTAATTTAATTTAATTTTGAGTTACAGCACGAATAATTTGTGCCTACAAATTGCCCTCTCGAGACAAGGTCACATACAACACTTGTCGTTTGAGCGTGACCGATGTATCAATTTTTTTTTTTTTGAACGTGCCATTTTAGGCGCCGCATTTTTTTTGTACGCCAATCCGCCATTAAAATTGCAAAGAACCAACTATTAGCACCGTCCATCCTTTTTATTCTAGGCCTTGTCCAACCCGACTTTAACTTGACATTTGACGCCAAAATTATATTATGGCCCTGTGCTGGGTCACCCAAGATTACGCAACCGTTTGAATTGAATGCGCTATTTGGGGTGGGCGATACGTTCAATTCAACGATATTGACTCAAGCACCAGATTACAAAAAGAGGACCTCAGGGGAAATATAAACCCATCTACAGTTACCTCCAATGCATCTATTTCACCTCTATTAAGTGTGCTTCAACTAGAGGTGATTCTTTTTTTCTTCAAATACTTTCATCTTCCCAAAATCTTTTCCCGTTTCTGGATATCTTTTCTACCCAAAAAATCGATAATTGCTTTCAACCTTCATAGCCAAGATGATAGTGAAGCCTTAACATTTTGCTCGGAAAGACATAGAAAATATTAAAAAGAGCAAGCTTTTTTTTTTTTCTGCAATCTTTTTTGTCCAGAGCTTCTTGTGCCAAGCAGCCATGGCGTTAATCTTTCAAGATTTGTCAGAATGTCTCTTTCGTTTTTTTTTGGGGCCATTTAGTGCACAATTATCCAAGGTGTTCTTTTTGTCCAACAATTCTCCAGAGTGTTATAATAGTCTGAAAAAATTCTCCAACAATGTTAATGCGAGGACGATAATTTGAATTTTTTTGGTCATTCACTGCTGCGATGATGAATTCACTGCAATATACACTTTTTGTCCATTTCCTATTACCCTTGCTGAGTCCTTGCCTAATTTGCAGCTTTCTGTTGCACCTTTTTTTGTTCAGCCTAGAGAGAGCCACTTCTATTATTTTTTTAATACCCCCTTCCTTTTATTTTTAGTCTCCTTTTTCGTTAGAAGCTTTACTAATGTTCCCCTTTTTGGAAACTTTAGGAAGCTGCTGGATCAACTACTTCCCCTATTAGATCGCAAGTGAGGTCGAATTTTAAGACAAGAATCGTTTCTCCCTGTAAATTCGATTATTCGTAAGAGACTCCCTCACTTAATCTAGTTGGGGTTGACTTGAATTTTTTTTCTTCCAACTGCGACCCTCCAATTAGATCACGAAGTGAGGTCGACTTTTAAGACGAAGAATTGTTTCTCCCCGTAGATTCGTTTCTTCCCAGGAGACTCCCTTACTGAACCTAGTTGGGGTCGACTTGAATTTATTCCTTCTAACTGCGACTCCTCCAATTAGATCGCGAAGTGAGGTCGACTTTTAAGACCGATGACTCGTTTCTTCCCGTAGATTCGATTATTTACAGGAGACTCCTCACTTAATATAATTGTGGTCAACTTCAATTTCTTTCTTCCAGCCGCGACTCCTCCAATTAGATCACGAAGTGAGGTCGGGTTTTAAGATGATGATCGTTTCTCCCTTGTAGATTCAATTCTTTTTTATTCGCGAGAGAGAGACTCCCTCACTTAAAGCTTTTGGGGTCGACTGAATTTCTCTCTTCCAGTCGCAATTTCCTCCAATTAGATTGCGAAGTGAGGTACTTTTAAGACGAGGATCGTTTTCCCCGTAGATTCGATTTTTCGCAGAAACTTTCTCACTTAATCTTATTGGGGTCGATTCAGATTTTTTTCTTTCTAGCCGTGACTCCTCCAATTAGATTGGGAAAGTGAGGTCGACTTTTAAGACGAGGAATCATTGTCTCCCCGTAGATTCGATTCTTACAGACAACTCCCTCATTTAATTTAATTGGAGTCGACTTGAAATTTCTTCTAGCCACGGCTCCACCAGTTAGATAGCGAAATGATGTTGACTTTGAAGACGAGAAATCGCTTCTCCTGTAGATTGATTTTTCGCAGGAGACTCACTCACGAATCTAAATGGTGTCGACTTGCATTTCTTCCATCAGATTGCGAAGGCATGACTTTCTCCACTCAAATAGTGAAGGCGAGAAAGAACTTCTCTGATCAGGATAGCGAGGACATTGCTCATTCGATTAGACAGCAAAGACATTCAGACAATGAGGTGCCCCCTCCAAATCAGATAGTCAAGACAGGTTTTTTTCCAATCAGAAAGTGAAGGTTTGACTCCTGCATTCAGACAACAGAGGCTTGACCTTCCTACGATAAGAGTGCGAAGGCGTTTAGACTCCTATAATCAGGCAAAAGCAGAGACTTGACTTCTTCCATCACGATAGCAAATGGCGACTCTTCTGATCAGAAGGAGAAGTCTTGGCTCATCGGATCAGCCATTGCGAACGCAAATATCCTGATCAGAAAGTAACAGTTTGCTCCTTCGATCAGACTGATGAGGCAATGACTGTCCAATCAGACAAACATAGGCGACTCATCCGATCAGACAGTGCAAGACTTAGCCTCTTCTATTAGATAGAGAGTGGAGGTGACTCACCTGATCAGAAAGTAAAGGCTTGGCTCATCCGATTAGACAGCAAAGGTGACTCATCCTATTAGACAGTGCAGACGGCCTCTTCTATTGGACAGTGCAGACTTAGGCCTCTCTTATGATCAGAAAGTGAACGCTTGACTCATCCGATCAGATAGTGAACACAATTATCCTGTTCAGAAAAGCAAACATCTGCTCCTTAGGTCAAATAGATGAGGCATAAACTCGTCCAATCAACACAGCGAAGGTGAGTTCTCCAATCAGAAAGTTCAGACTTGACTTCTTCAAACAGACAAAGGCTTGACTCTTCTGGTTAGACAAGAAAGACAGGGCCCTTCCCGATCAGACACGAAAACTTGAACTTTTACATATTGTCAGTGCCTAACTTGAAGGAAAAGACTACCAATTTAAAAGGACACACCTATATTCCTAATGTGAAGGAGGATGCAACCTTATTGTTGCCCCCAACTTGAGGGCGTTCCTAAAAGTTTATAACAAGTTGGTGATGTTTAAAGCCTGTCCATATGATCGAAATGTGCTTAGTGACTCAAGAGTCAACACCTTTGACAAAATGATTTCACACAGTCTTTTACTTTGATGGTGGATCGTCTTGGACTTGATGACTTGTAGAGTCTTTAAGTTTGATAACTAGGAGCTTAAAACTTTCTTAATTTTGAAGTCTAGAGCGTTGACGACTTGGTAATCTTTTAATTTCGATGTCTTAAGAGATTTAAACTTTTTGGATGACTTGAGAATCCACTTGGTGACTTGGGATCAGTAATTTTGTTGACCTAGGAGTCTTGAAGAAACAATTTCAAGGTCTTAAAAAAATCTCTTGGAAGTTATGAGATTTGGTGACTTGGGAGTCTACTAGGATTAACTTAGAAGTCAGAGAATTTTATGACTTGGGAATCTTTGTGATTTGATGACTTGGGAGTCTTGCATTTTTACCGACTTAACAGTCTGTTTCTTTGGTGTCTTTGACTTTGAAAGACTTAAGATTCTATTCCATCAATGACTTGAGGATCTGTAAGGTTGACTGAAAAAAAGTCTGTGATAACTAAGAGTCTACAGCTCTGTTTGACTTGTGAGACTTGAGAATCTTTAAGCTTAATTATTAGAGAGCTTATGTCTGTTGATTGATGACTTGAGAGTCGTTGAATTCACTTTAAAATTTGTAATTTGGTTGACTTGATAGTCTTTATGTGACTTCGAAGTCTTTGATTTTGATGGCTTGAGCATCATGTGGGTGACTTGATAGTCTGTGCTGACTTGAGAGTCTAGGAGTTTGGACTTTGAAGTCTTAAGGGTGACTTGGGGAGTTGAAGTTGTTTTGTAACCTGTGAGTCTTTAGAATAACTTGAAAGTCTTCATCAAACATATAGTTATATTGACTTGGCGTTGTTGACTTTAAAATCTTCAAATGTGACCAACTTGGGGGTTTACAAAAATTGATAAACTTAAGAGTCTTGAATGTGAAGACTTGATATTCTCTTATTTTACTAACTTAGGAGTCTGAAAAATTGATGACTTGATAGTCTGTGAGAGTTTACCTACTTAGGAGTCTACAAATTTAATGACTTAAGAGCCTTAAAAGTTTTTAACTTGGAAGTCCACGAGATTTTTTAGTGACTTCAAAGTCTGTCAAGCTTGACTTTGAAGTTGCGAAGGCTGACTTAGAAGTCTTAGAGTTTGATGACTCAGGGATTTGTAAAAGTTGTGTGGAAGTCTTATTGTTTTCTCAACTCAGAAGCCTGTAAAGGCTGACTTATAAGTCTTAGAGTTTGGTGACTTGGGAGTCCACTAGTATTGACTTGAAGTTTGAGAGTTTTGTAATTGGGAGTCTTTGACATTTAATGACTTTGAATGCAAGATTGACTTCAAAGTCTTGCCATGGTTGACTTCAGAGTCAGAGAGCTGATGACATAGGTGTTTATAGAGGCTGGACTTATAAGTCTTAGAATTTGGACGACTTGAAAGTCTAACATAGTGACGTTAAAGTCTTTAAGTCTATGTAAGGAGTGAACTTGAAAGTTAAGTTCTTTAATGACTTGGAGTCTGTAGAAGTCTTAGAAGGTCTGCTCCTAATGTCAATTTTGGGTCACTTTCTTCCAAAGCACTTTCTAATATGATATTTAATGATGATCAATCAGATTCTTTGGTGTCTTCTTCATCTTTAATGTGATTCTTCCTTCTTTTACAAGTTGTAGGATTGTCTTCTGAATGCTTTGCACTTCGATATAGGATTATTAATGAAATCCTGTGGTACATGAAATATTTAAGATTCATTACTTATCTTCCAATTTCTTCAAGACGGGCTTGACTCTGGGATTTCTATAAGTGCTTTCTCAAGAAGTTTGTCAGTATTTCTGGCGAATTAAACTCATAATAAGGACATTCTTTCTCTTCAGAGTCTTAAGCATTGAGCTTTCATTTCTTGACGATGTCATGATTCATCATCATGAGCCATCTTCCATAGTATGCAATGGTAAGCTCTATATCATGAGCTCGTGTTGCTAATTGCTGTGAATGTTTTGGACTTATTTACTTGTAAGACATAAAGTATATCCCAATCCATCCCTTGGTCACACATTTCAATAGCTGAAGATTCAAAAAAAAAAAATGGTCTTTACACTTAACAGATGAGAGCACGCCAATGGTTAATGTAATTGATGACTAGGTCACTATTCCATTGCTTTGTGTTAGTCAACTCTATTATGCTGACTACGTGGGCACGTGCTATAGCGAAAACTATTTAGAACTCACTTTCCATTTGCCCCCAGCTATCAATGGACAGAGCAAGGTTTATATACCAGTCAAACGCAATTTCTTTAAGGGATCGCATGAAACTGTTTCACTAACCAATCTCTTTTCAATGCCAGCATTGCTGCAGGTTTTCGACGAAGGAGCGATGTGCTGCTTGGGATTACCCTTGCCATCAAATTGGTTGAATTTTGGGATGTTGATAGCCATGAGGCATACGAAGTGCATCGATCTCTTTGTATAAGGCTTTTGTATACAAGTGACTCTTGTGAGACCCTACCCGCTGAGCCTTCACATGCTTTAGCTAAATCAAATTTTGAATTTGCTCAATGACATTAAGCTGAAGGATGAATCATTCTTTGGTTTGTGTCCATCATTAGACTCCTTGCTTTGATTTAGACTCTTTGCCAGAATCTTCATTGCTTAACACTTATTAAAAGCTTCAGAAGTCCGCTTCCCCAACTTCTTTGTCAAATTAGCAATCTGTTTGCTTGACGCTTTTTTGAGCATCTTTTTTTACATTTTTCCTTTGAGAGTCTATCGAGTGTGGCCGTTATGGATGCCAGTTATTCCTCCAAGTTGATATCTCTTTCACTATGACTGGCAATGATAATAGTGTCAGAGGAGTTTGAATTCAATTTGTGAGAAAAACTTGAATCCCTTCAGGATGTTGGTGAAGAAGCGCTGCTACTATAGTCATCATCCTCCTCACTGATGAGGTTGGAAGACAGGATTGATGGTAGGTTTGAAAATTCTTCCAGTCCACAAGGTAGAGTTTTCCTCATATTGTAGCTCGCAAGAGGTTTTAGCTTCAACTTACGGAGACAAAAGTTTGATTGACTCATTAACAGCAAAGTTGGAGGTAAATTTTTGAGTTTTGCGTGATTGTAAAGTTGGAGTCACAACTTGTTGCTTAAGGTGATGGAGGCAGTTAGCTCTGATCATGCTTATAGTCGTTTACCTCAAGCTTCAATTGCCATATGCAATACTAGCCTTTGCGGATCCTTCAGAGCAGATCCGATAGTCTCCTTTGGAAGATTGAATAATAGTATTCTTGGGAGCCATTTCTCTTTAAAAGAGAGTAGAAATTGTTCACTTGGAGAAGAGATGAGAGGCAGAAATGGTCCCACAAGCATGCCAAAATTGTGAACACAAATTTCGTAACCAAAATAAATTAGACAAGAAATTCGAAAACAAATTGAATTTATGATGATATTGTTATATGGGTATAATCTTTGAATTTAATACAATGAAGTAGTCCCTGATTCGGTCGCCTAATAACTTAAGTCTTCTGAGGGTGTGATGCTTGATCTCAATTGATGCTGAATCAGCTAAAGAACTCCGAAATCGTTCTTGATCTTGATCTACAGCTGGTTGATTGCTAACTTTGAAGCTTGCAAGTCTTGATCTTTCTCGCTTAGTAGCTAGATGCCTAGTTGCTAGCATGAACTTCTGACTTTGCAATGTTGAATTGCAATGTAGTTGGCTAGATTAAATCGATGTGAGGGTGAGGTTGCTTGATCCGATCGATAAAACTGGATGAAAAAACCTGAATTAGCCTTCAAATTTGAAGCTGTAGAAGATATTGAGCTAGCTGACTTTCATCGTCGTTGCTTGGTAGGTGGAATGTCATCTGTAGTCTGAGCTCTGCAGCCTAGAGGATGCGAATGTTGAGCTGCTTGAAAATGAGGGGGGATGACCCCTTCATACGCTCAAAGGCTAGGGTTTGAGTTGGACGTTGGGCCTAGGTCCATATTGAGTAGTTATTCTCTTAAATTTTAAAAGAGAAATAATACTATTTTCTGCATAAGACACATGATAGCTTTTAACTGGCTGGATTTAATTTGACAAGTGGGCCACAAAATCAACTTGATACATGGCAATTTATGATTAGTCAATTTTTTTACATGTGGCACCACCCAATTTTGTCGTAGAATGTTTTGCCCTCTACAGTATTGCTTTGATCTGCTTGTTATATGTGTTGTTCTGTTGCCTAAATCTCTCAGACCTGATGCTTCTTTCATCTTTGGCTTCCATTCCCATTTTATCTTTTATTCTTGCTTTCTTAAGTCTCAATTCCCTTTTTTTTTTTGGGGGTGAAGTGATGGAGTTTAGTTGTCTAAATGTCCTTAATCTCTTCTGATACTTCGTCCATTGAACTTGGATCCTGTTTTTGCCTCAGAAATTCTCCATTTTTGCTTTAATAGCCCCTTGCTCCTTGATCATGAGTAGCCTTCCCGAACTCAGAGCTATCTAGCTCTTTTTGAATAATGTCTACAAAATACAGACATTTGATTAACTCTCTTCTTGCGCTCTTTTGCTAGACTTGTAATGGTCATTCTATGCTCTTCTAGTGACCTACCCGTAGAGATGAATCATGAATTTGAGGAATGCCAATGTTTGATTTTCATTTGGGACTCCTATTGAGCAGTTGGTGGTTGTTTTCCACTAGTAGAATTGTAGCTTTGAAGAGACAGTATAAAAATCATAGCAGAGAGAGAAAAGGGGAGGGAAAGGATTGACTAAAAATATTATTTGCAGTTACGAGCAAGCATGAACCATAATTATATCCTTGTGGTAATTATAATTTCTAAGAAGATTTTAGTTACGAGATGCTTGTGCAACCAAATCTATATTTATAATAAAAGGAGGATGAGTTTGACTCTCTCTCCTTAAATTGCACGCTTAAAATCATTCTTGATCGTTGATCTTATTTGTTACATAATCCTAATCGTTAAATTATTTCCTCAGTTTAGAAACTTTTTTTTAAAAATAGTTGACTTTGGATGAATGAGGAGTAACTGCGTGCTGTTGAATCTGATGAAACTACTCCACTTTATAAAATTCTTAAAGAATTCCAATCCCCGCATGCTCTACTCCTAATTCTCGAGAAGTGGGCTTTAAGACCCTTGTTGCTAGGTAAGATAATGAATGGAATCAGTAAACGGAAGAAACTAGATTGAAGTTGACTCTTCACTTGCTTTAAATAACTGCCCCCATGTCACCTGCTGGCCCCCTCCCCCCTCCCCAAAATTAAATCCATCCACTCCACTCCCCCAAAACGAACGCACGATCACTACCCTCTAATCTTCTTCCCATCTATAGTCATCTTCTATCCCAATCCACTCCCCAAGATCATTACCCCTATAATCATCTTCTTCTCTTCTGCAATCATCTTTATAATTGTAAGGGTTTAATTTGGCTCTCTGATTTTACAAGTCTTCGATGAAAAAAGTTGAATCAATTTTTGGGGTCTTATCTTTTTGATGGCCTAAAGGTGGGAGGAGTAGGATTTTGAAGACAATGAGGTTATTGAAAATGAGGTAGTTTCTCCATCTTTTTCTTCGTTCTCTAGCTAGTTACAGTTTTGTTTACCTGTAAATATAATATATGCAAACTAAGGTTGAATAATAAGGGAAACGGGATGGGGTGGAACGATCTCGAAGACTACATCAAGATGATTATTTTAAATATTTACAAATCGAACTCTTTGAATTGGACAACAAATTTGGGTTTCAGTGCTCAATATATCCTCAAAAAAAAAGATGGATGCTTAAGGTAGGAGTGCGGATAGATAAAGGCAGACATGGAACAAAGAGAATGAGAAATTGGGCATGAATGGGTCTGATTTGGGGGCCGGGGGGGAGGGGGTGTCAATTTTTCTTTTTTCCTTTTTTAGGGGGGGTTTGTGTTAGGGATTTAATTGAGGATTGTTTGGCGAGTAAATCAAATTAGTATTTGTTTAGGTGGAAAATTTGAGAGGTTTGGTAATATAGATTTAAAAGCTTTAATTTTATTTTTGGATCTCATTTGGTAATAAAGTTTTGCTTTTCCTGTAAATTGTATTTATGGACAATTTCAGGGTTTGTCTCATCTATTTTGCCATTGTTCATTGTACTTACCCAATCAGCTAGAATCCATAGTGTACCCAGAGACAGCAACTTCACTGCCACACCAATTCCCTATATGGTTATAGGCAGTTCTTACTTTTTCTACTCTGATGTTTCTTTTCAAATCATGCTTTCTTACGAAATGGCCTGTTTGTTATACGTCTGTAATAGTTTTTACAGTTTTTACAACGATTCCCTGCATGCTTTCTAATTAGCTGTTGAATCTACACGCAAGTTGTATAACATATAAAGACTGAAACATACATATGCAATTACTCCTCAACGTCAAGATCAAATGAGAACTTCCTTTGTAAGGGAAGATAAAGGAGTGGAAACTTAGATCTTGAAGTCTTTTAGTAGGCTATTTTCTCAGAAGTTTGTGCATATGCTACTATTTTCTCGGAAGATTCTGCATATGCTATTTGTTGGCAGTGAATCCACATTGTCTTTTAGTAGGTACAAGTAGAGGATTAATTATCTTTGAGGTTGACTAACGAATGTTGTAGCAAGAGAGTAAAAATATTTTCTCCTTTTTTTGGGGGGGGGGGGGGGGGGGAGGTCGTTTGGGAGTTGGGGTGCTTTCAGCTTTTTTTTCTTTTCGATCTGCTCTATCTTCAAGTTTTGTGAACCCATCTCCCTCATAGTTGATTATTTTGATTGAAAACTAATAATGTTACATGTTCATATATGTTGAAACCTCCATTCAACTTAATTACTTTTACTTATATCATGTCAACGATTATTATCAAAGGGATGATTAAATGATAAGATCCATATTTGGCTAATGCTAAAAGATTAGAATAATGTGATGAAGAGGAACAAAAAGATGGAGAAGATTATGGATTTTTTTGGGGGACAGGTGAGTTTTCTTGAAGGAAAAGAAGGGGGAGGGTTTATTAAAAATCTGCAGGGGATAGTGCTAGGGAGCGAGAGAGAAATTTGAATTTGGAGGTATGTAGTGTGAGATTGGAATTTATGTATGATATCTTTGACATTGCTATGTATTTTCTTCACAGTTGTGTTGATCTATGTTAAATACGCTTTCTATACTGAACATCATGGATAAGCAAGGGATTAGTTCCAATTACAAGATATGAGTTGATGATATTCCTAATGCAAATGTGTGATTGCCTTTTATCTTAGGACCAAGGGATGTCTTGCCTTTGCAAAGGATGATATGAACTCCAGGAATACCAGTCTATGTTCTGTAATTGGGTTTTTATTTGTATAATTCAATTTTCTTAATCTAAAAAATCATTGATTGGTGCAAGTCTAGAAGAGATAGTGATAAGCGTAGTCAACCATCTAGAAAACAAGAGCCTAAACGGGACTAGGGACTTGATTACATAAATCGAATGCAATTTGGTATCAATCATCTTTTCATGTATGTTAATTTGGCTTGGAATTGGTGACAAATTTCATCACCTTAGGCTTGGTATTGACCGTGTTTGCATCTTGTGTGGTAATAAAGCATGACTCTCTTATGTTCTTCAAATTTTCCTTTGTTAGTTCCATTTGAGAAAAATTGCCACAGTAGAAGTATCTAAGCTATAGGGTATGATAATTAATATAATTGATATTTCTATTGTACAAATAATTGATGTTGTTTGTTAGGTGTACCCCTTTTTCTTTCTTCATTTAGATGTGAAAATGCAGAGGGGGGAGGGGGGTAAATCTCACTTTAATTTGTTTGCTAAAAAAATGATTTGCCTTTGTTGGATTCTATTATGTAATCAAAGAGTATATGTTGGATTCTCCATATGCTATTTGTTTACCAAAAAGTAAACCCGATAGACACTACAACAATCCAGCCCATTTGAGACCGAAGAAATTTGGTCTCCGAACTAGACAATTCGGTCTCCATTTAATTTTGAAGACCGAACAGAGACCGAATCGCTTCGGTCTCCAAATATTTGGTAGCAATTCAAAATTGGAGACCGAGTTTGGAAAAACCAGTCTCTAGTTGAGACCAAAGTGGCCGGCCTCTAATTGAGACCATAAATTATTGGTCTCAATTAGAGACCAACCCACTTGGTCTCTGACTGAGACCACAGCGTACTGGTCTCAATTTGAGACCAACTGGGCCGGTCTCCATTTGAGACCAAAGGGAGACCGGTCTCTAGTGGAGACCCTTCCCCTCGGTCTCAATTGGAGACCGGATTTCATTTCGGCCTCCAGTAGAGATTGGGGCCCCTTTTATGTGAATTTGGAGACCGAACACTGGTTTCGATCTCAGTCAGAGATCGAAATTTGTGTTTCGGTTTCTAACCCGCACACAATTTTTGCATTATTTCTCCCCATTTTACAGATCATGCTAGTTACATGTGTGGGCAATAATTGCCCCTACATACAATATATCGAGGTACGTGCTGCAGCGTCCGAAAATACACTAAAATTTTCACAATTTCGCATTCCAAAACTACAACAACTATATACAACAGTGCCATGTCACACACATTCCGCAACCATACAAGAAGTCCCGATACCAATGTTCCACCTTCAAGTGTTCAAGTAATTACATGTACGCACCATACATACCTACATCTGTGAGGATGCTTGAGAGTTATCTGCGCGGGTGGGGTGGCCAAGGAGCGCCGAGAAGCTATCAAACCGAGCATTAAGTTCCAGCAGTCCAATCCTTTGGTCATCCAGCTACTTCTTCGTAGCTTCCACCTCCGCCCTCGTACTACTCAACTCCTCCCTCGTACTACTCAACTCCTCCTCTGTCGAATGTAGGCAAGCTTGAATTGTTTGCAATTGATCCTGGAGCTGAGTAACTATTGGGGAGGAATATGCCGATGAACTACTGCAGCCATTACGCCTAGACGCGGTCGGCCTCTCAAACATGGCAGGACCCTCTCTTCCAAGTCCGTATATAGTGCCCTTATCACTCCAGCCACCACTAGCTTTGAAGAACAGGTGATCATCAGCTGCTGAACCGACTTGCACATCAGTTCCTGCTTTCAGTTGCTCATATTTGTCCTACATCATCGGAATGAATATAAATAGTCAAACACTATGGGGCAAATTAACGAGATGAACTCAAATCATCGTTCAAGATTAACTCATCTTCAGGTACACATAGGAAGAGCAAATTAAAGACATATATATTTTTATTTCTGGGAAGAAATGGACAGAGTTCCACCTAAAAGTTAACCATATCCCAGACTTAAAGCCATAATATATTCCCTGCAACAAATAAAAGTACAGAATACATTCGTACGCTCAACGGCGACACGTCCGAAGTACACCAACTATGCATCTCAACGGATCACACATCTGGAGCATTAGGGTTTACATCCCAAAAATCAAGAAAACAGAAGCAATTTATCTATGAATGCTTATGGAACTTAAATCAATGTTCTTCTTAGTAGTACCTACTAAGGGCATTTATTTTTATTCCCGTGAATAACTGAATTCTTCTTCATTAGAATTACCTAGCAGAATTAATGGCAGAATTAAAAGCTTGTTTACATATGTTGGTCGTCTAACTTGAACCGAAGGGGTTGGTACAATACTTACATAAACACTCTGCACGTGAGCATCGCACCAAATTCGCTGACCATTATCATCAACCTTTGAATGAGTGGTCGCAAACAATTCAGCAGCCGAAGGTCTTCTTCCCAATTGC